>KZ808769.1:124467-138551 GCA_000696205.2 Oncopeltus fasciatus
TAAAGATTGCAATTCGAAGTCCTCAAACTTTTTTGGTCGATTTTCTCGTTTTTGATCAGTAACATCAAAATCACCACGTTTGAAACGTTGAAACCAACGTTCACATGTCTTGACGGTTGGAGCAAGATCGCCATAAGTCTCAACAAAAATTCGATGACATTCAGATGCCTTTTTCTTTTGATTAAATAAGAAAATCATGACATGCCGCAAATGCTCTTTATTTGGCTTAAAATTAGACATTTTTAACACCAAAGAAAGGTATGATACGTCCACGTAAACGACTTAAAAACAACTGACTTTTGTAAACAAATGACTAACAAACAAAATAGCGTTTAGAGATAAGCAAATCCTTCAATAGGCTAAGAGCGCATTCTATTGGAATTAAAACGACATTTTAAACTTGCATGCCTGGTATATATATATAAAATACTAGGGATGTACATAGGGAAGTAGGTGACGTAATGACCAGACCTATACAGGAAAGGGCTAATTGATGGATGACACCTGACTCCTTTCATCAGAGAAGGGAATTAGGGTTACTTAGAAATCTCTATTAGAATCTTCTAGGCCTGCCTAGTCCCTCCCTTCCACAAAGTCATAAAAGTAGCTCGCTAGCAGTCCCAAAGTCAGTGAAAAGTTAGTCTCAGCCAGTGTCAATATCCTTGTCAGATCGCGTGCCTCAGAGCGTCAGGCCAGTCATAGCCTTTGCTTGTGACAGTGAAGTGAAAAGTGACTGTAATTAGTAAGTTCTTTTGAGGCCTCTATGTAAATATGCACATTAAATTTATTTGTACATATATGTGAATTAGCTGTAAGTAATTTATATTTTCTATTTCTTTATTAGTTAGTAAGCACAGTAATTTCGATTGTTTGCTGTAATTATTAGAACTTATTTGTTATAGTAAATTAGCTTCAATTTATTTTTGTTCGTAATTATCATAGCCCATAACAATATATTGAAGCAAAGAAATTTACCCATAAAAATTTAGACGGACTCTGACATAACTATAAAAAGAACATTTCAAATGGTTAAAAGTAAAAAAAAAAAAATCAGAGTTTACAATTATTAATCAAGCTCTATAAACTGAATCCACAAGCCTGGTGTATCGAAATCAATCTGGTTTAAAATAAATCCTAACCAATATTTTAGCAACCAATAGTGGATGGAATTATAACAACATTCCTTTGTACATTTTGGAGAAAAGATTTGTCATTCTAATCCTCTCCCTTGTCTAATCAAGTTGATTGGTACGTTTTTTCAAAATATCTTAATTTTTTCATTAGAAATACTTTGTAATTTGATCCTGATACAATTTCAAATTGAACATTGCCTACTATTCAAGCAGAAAGAAATTAAACTCTTCAATATTCTCAATATGAACACAAATTAAATACTAAAACGTCTCTCTAAGAGTGTTCTATACCTAATATTACCAAAAATTAGAAATCAGAGACACCTGATAATGAAGCAGAAGCTCGATACTTTAATTATATTAATTAAATGTATATTTAATTAATCATTTGGTTTGAACTGGAACAGATTTCGATCATATGCAACCTCTATTAGACAAATGACCTGATCGCACAGGCTTATGGAGGGATTCCTCTCTTCAATACTTGGTTGCTTGGTTCAGACTATTATAAGACTGAACTTTTATCATCACTCAGAAATTCAGAATGCTGGCTGGCCACAACTACCTCCAGACTCACCTACACCCTAATAGATTCTGCTTACATTTGGAAATATTTTCTGCACTTCAGAACAATGAATTCATACATTTCACTGAATCATTGAAGAACTGGGTTACTAAATGGGATTAAATTGAAAGTGATTAGAAGTATGAGATGGAAGAAGCTGTTTATAAAGGAGATACTCATGGCGTAAATTACTCAATCAGTTGATCCATTCACCAATCATGGAGTAAATTACTCATGGAGGTTGTCTCTCCAGAAGGTGGTAGTCATTGGAAGTAAAACTGTTTATTCCAAACAAGGCTTACCGATTGAGCAGTTTCCTACAGAATAGAGTAAAAAACTGAAGAAGAAAGTCTAAGACAATACTCTTCCAAGATATTTTATCTTTACAATTATAACCTATTCCTAGATAAATATATTATATAGATATACAAATACACACACACACACATATATATATAGACTCACACAATATAATAGTATAAAAAGTAATTCAAACTATTTGTAGGAATACGAGTTTTGGCTTTTAAATTACGAGACTATTGTTGTAAAATATTTTATTTTAAATTCACAAATATTTAGTTTTTATCGCCTTCAATATACATCCCTCGTCTATTCTTACAGCACTCATGTCAATTTTATATTGTTCGAAAAAGTGCTTGAAGTCTTGTTCTGTGAGCTCCTTCGTGACACGTAACGTTTTTTTTTTCACAGCTTCAACGGACTGAAATATTGTTCCTTTAATGCAGACTTGTCTATGGGGAACAGATCAAAGTCACATGGTGCCCGGTCAGGCGAATAAGGCGGAAGGTCTAAAACTGTTATGTTGTACTTGGCCAGAAATATGTTGACAGACAATGCATTTGTTGGTGAACCCGGACTTGTTCTTCCACAATTCGGGTCGTTTTTCCTTACTCTTTTGTGTAGTTGAGCAAGCACCTCAAGGTAGTAATGTTGATTAATAGTTTGACTTTCAGGAACCCAGTGAAGGTACACGATCCCATGAATAACGAAAAAAAAAACAACCGATCACCATCGCATTGGTTAGACCCTTCCAATTCATAGATTAACGTTTTGTTTTGGGATCGTGAGTGAAAAACCAAGAATCGTCACATGTTATGACTCTCTTCAAAAAGCTCACATCATTTGTAATAGCATCTTAAGTGTCAGTGGACACTTTTTTACTAGCTTCTTTTTGTTCGATTGTGAGAATTTTAGACACCACATTTGCACACGCATTTTGCATTTTCAAATTGTTTGTACTATTTGCCTTACATATTTTTTGTCAATTCCAATAGTTTCAGCAATTTCACGAACTGTTAACCGACGGTTAGACCGAACTAGATGACCGATCTTTTCATCCTGGATGTGGGAGGGCGACCCGGGTGGTCATCATCTCCAAAGTCTTCTCGGACATCTTGGAAATGCTTGAAATACTCAAAAAATCGTTCATCACTGTAAACTTTTTTTTTTTTTTAACGATAAGTTTCATTAGGGATTTTACCTAATTTCTTGTGAAATTTCACGACGATTCGTTGCTCTACTATTACACTTACCATGTTTTTGGCAAAACAAAACAAACACCTCTTGTATAAACGAAGGTTATGTCCAGATTAATTTCTAGACAAACACGGGAGGCGCTGCAATCGAAAGAGAAGGCTCTAAGCAGCACAGCTGCCGGTCGTTCAGAAATGGCGATGTGCAGTTCTTCTGTAGCAGCATCAGTCTCGTTATTTAATAGCCACACCTCGTATAACATACTATTATTATATTCAACATAAACTAACATAATTATATACTAAACTGAACAGTTTTCAAGTCTTATGGAGTAAAGATAAGAGGAATTTTTCTACTTACAGCAAGATGGTGTTTAGAAAATCCAAATGTTTTGTCACCCTTCAAGAGATTTGTATATCTCTTATCTAGGTTTCTCGGTGTTCCATAAGCCCCATACCAATCATAAGGTGGAACAGGAGAATAGCCATTGGGATTAAACCAGCCAGGTCTCTCATATCCTTGAACCTCTTCATAAACAGCACCAGCCACTAAAAGTTCCTAAAAAAATAAATAAATGAAAAGTTCAACAATAAAACGAGAATTTTAAATCCAAAATTATTCACCCAATAAAAATTTATTCAGCAAAGAATATATAGCTAGTATACTAATAATGCCAATGCATATAGCAAGGCTTATTAATAATCAGATAATGAAAATTATTAAATCAACTAAAATAACATCTTAGTGGTTCTAAAATCTAATGATAATACAGAAATATATTAATTTTATACAAAAAGAGTGGGGAAAATTTTTTTTTATAAAGCTTATAATTTACAGAAAAAATGATTTTGTTATTAGTTGTTAATTATCTCTTGAGTGGCCAGTTTCATTTGAACAACCTAGGCAAGGTCAAAAATAATTTCATAAAATAATCTTAATTTTGGTCTATTAAACACCTGGATTCAGAGAGCTTCATTAAATATTTGTAAACCATGAATTGATGTTACAAATGTTTTAGGTCCTATGGTCTGTCTATATGGTAATTTTTCATTTTGGAAGTTAGCCAATTTGAATTTATACAACTTTTTGTGAATTTTCTATAAGCATTTATCACTTAAGATTTAATAATATAATGTTATTATCTATATGAAGAGAGGGAGAGAGAGAGAGAGAGAGAGAGAGAGAGAGAGAGAGAGAGAGAGAGAGAGAGAGAGAGANCATATTTAAGGGTATTTATAGGGCGTAATAACCTAAAAGTTCATTGCCCTTCAATGATCTACTACTACTACTGAATTCTTACTGGTAGAGTCCATTTTTTTTTCCATTAAAGTAATTTACCACAAATTTTACTCTCCCAAAATTATATATTTTTTAAATTTTAAAATAAGTTGAGTTACAGGTTTATATAAATCTTTATGCCGTTCAATATATTTATATTTGTCATACAAGTTCTGATATTTTTAGCGGATTTTCCACTGAAACCTTTTCAAAATTGAACAAGCATATATAAAATCAGAAGAAAAAATGGTCTACTAATATTTATACTAACGTACATACACACACACACATATATATATATATATATATATATATATATAATATGATAGATATAAGATATTTATACACTGCATTTATACTTATTTTTACTTTAATAACACTTGGGAACAATTTGAAACTCAATTTCTGTTGAGTTAAATTTTTAGCTGTTTTCTATAGAATTAGGTATGCTGGTTTCAAAACTGTTTTCAGTTTTTTTTTTTATCACGTCGGTTTCTATGTGAAAGGGGCGCATGCGACTCTAGACCTGCCTGTTTAGTTACGTCTGTTTTACTGTGGTGAAACGTTGTGTGTCGGTAAGCAGTATTTAGTATTTCGTTACTGAAGTATACAAAATTACATAGTGTCTTTGAACCTTATGGCTACCTCTGCTCCTACACGTCGAAAGTGCGAAAAGAGCCCCGATTCGTTTTGATATATATGAGGCAGTTTTACCATTCCCAGTCAAAGAACAAACATCAGTACATTTGTCAGACAAGTATTTTGCCTATTTTATTGTGAAACTTGGTGATCAAGATAAAGCATGGGCACCTCATAATGTGTGTAAACAGTGTGTTGAGGGTTTACGGATGTGGACCAAGGGAACACGTGCTAAACCTCTATTTGGTATACCTACGATTTGGCGCGAGCTCAAAGATCATTCAAGTGATTGTTACTTATGTATAGTGAAAATATCGGGATATAAATAAAATAAAAAAAAATGTAAAATAGAGTATCGTAGTTTACCGTCAGCTATATGCCCAGTACCGCATTCAGCCGAAGTCCCTGTGACAGTTTTCAATGAATTTCTTTCTTTGGAAGAAGGGGAATACGGATATGGTGCAGATGAAAGCGACTTCAAGGATAAAGATTTCGACATTGAAGATGACTCCGTACGTAAGGGATTCGAACAATAAGAGCTAAATGATTTGGTACGAGATTTGTGACTATCCAAAAAAGCTTCAGAGCTCTTAGCATCACGACTCAATGAGAAAAACTTGCTTGAAAAGGGAGCCGAAGTATCCTATTTTCGAACACAAGAAAGGGCACTTCTGCAATACTTTCAACAAGATGGTGGATTTGTGTTTTGCCATAATGTAAGTGGTTTATTGGAAGAATTGGGAATTTCAAACTATAAGGCAACTGCCTGGCAACTGTTTATAGATAGCTCAAAGCGCAGCCTGAAGTGTGTTCTCCTCCACAATGGAATTTTATTTGGTTTAGTTTCAACTGGCCATTGAGTTTGTTTGCTTGAAGAATATGACACCATAAAGAAAGTCATTGATCTGTTGCAATATCACATGCACCAATGGATCATTTGTGTTGACCTTAAAGTGGTCTGCTTCCTACTTGGTCAACAACGTGGATACACAAAGTATCCCTTTTTTGTGTAAGTGGGACAGCAGAGCTCGTGCTCAACATTGGGTGCAGCCGAATTGGCCGCCAAGACCGGGCCTGAGACCAGGTGATCCAAACATCGTGCATCAGCCACTTGTCGACAGAAAGAACATTATATTTCCACCTATGCATATAAAATTGGGTCTCATGAAGCAATTCGTTAAAGCTTTGCCAACTGAAGGAAACTGTTTCAGGTATCTCGTGTCGAAATTTTCTAGCCTGTCATTTAAAAAGATAAAGGCCGGTGTTTTGGATGGTCCACAGAGTTGACAGCTTCTTGCAGACGAACATTTCGTGGTAACAATGTCAGAAATTGAAAAGAATGCTTGGTTGGCATTTAAAAACATTGTTAAAGACTTTATTGAAATACACAGCATTGATATACTCCAAAATTGTCCAGCAACTCTTGAAAGGCTTACAAAAGCTAGGTTGCAACATGAGCATTAAATTGCATTTTTTACACATCCACCTTGCTGATTTCCCGGACAATCTTGGTGCAGTGAGTGATGAGCAGGGTGAGCGTTTACATCAAGATTTGAGGGTCATGGAAGCAAGGTATCAAGGTAGATGGGACGTACATATGATGGCTACTATTGTTGGAGCATCAAGCGCGAATGTACACAAACTAAACACTCCAGAAAAAGCTACAAACGCAAATTTCTATCTTAATTTTTAAGTACTGTTCATTAATTAAACAATTTTATACGTATGAACTCGATTTAAATTACATTAAATGTATGGTAAACTGAATATTTAGTACGTTTTTAATTTATGTTCTTTTAAATGCATGATGTTTATGATTTCTGAGGATATCCTGTAGTTTAAAAAGTTGACGTGATAGACAAAATCTGAGGTTATTCTCAGATTCAGACTCAAGAATTAGTGAAAAAACAGTGTCAGATCTAACTCAACAAAAAATGTGTTCCCCAGTGTAATAGGTGATTGAGCTCAGAAGATGCAATCATTGATTTTAAAAGAGCTCAGAAATTAGAGAAAAATATATAGTAAGTGTGAAGTGTTGGATATTGTTTGAAAACCCTATTTTTCATCAACTACCAGCATGAACAAAAGAAAAGTAGAATTTATTATATCATTTTAATTATATCACCTGATATTAATTTCAAAATGTAGAAAATTAGATATAACAAAATTATTTGTAGAATTTAAAATTTGAGACTGATTTACTTATTGAAACCAATTTCAGCAAGCTTGTATTTATTAAATTCAGTAGGGGTTGATTATATAATTTTAAAATATGGTATATTTAATCAATCTGAATTCTTATTCTAAACCAAAGTAGAGAAAAAACCTTTTCTGAATTTTTACTCTTTAGTTACAGATTAACTAAGTTTTGATGACTAAATTAATTAAATACTGTATGTTAAATAAGTCTTCATGCCTCATAGAAAGGATCCTGTTTAAGATTTCTTCCAGCCATGGGGTCATCATGGGGAAAGACAATTTTATAATTGTTTACATAACTCTCATGGCATCTCTCCTTTGCCCAAGCTTTGTTTACAAGCTGTTCAGGAATGAATCGTCTGAAAAATAGATATGAAAAATTTATAATTTATTAACTTTTTTAAAATAAATTATAGTCAACCTTTAACCACTTAGGGTCTGGAGAGAGGGGCTATCTAAAGGTTATTATCCCCTCCTAAACATTCATGGCACAGGACTAGCTTTTATACATCTATGAAAGCTTGTTCTGGACAGGATTATACTTATTATTATAAGATTTTTTAATTATATTAATGCTTAATAAAAATTTGTCATTTAACTGACCTTGTTTTTGGTTTTTGTAAGGGGTTCAGACTTGTTTATTATATGAATGAATGCCTGATAGAATAAAGTTAATGAATAGGGGAGCCAGGATAATTCATGGGATCTGTTCGGGTCTCACAAATCTGGTGCTGGGGGTTAACGCGGGACATAAAGAATAAACTAATAAAAACCGCCCTCACTAAAATTGTTTTTCATGAAGAACACACATTTGACTTCAAGAGCATAACCATTCTTTCCACTGAACCCTATGAACACAAACACCTTTTATCTGAAACCGTTCTCATTAACTTACAACACTATCCAGTTAATGACAGAACAAACATAGAACGAATTTCTTCAACTTATTCAAACATTTTCAATATTCTAAAAACCATTAGCCCTCCTTTTCAATAAGCCTGTCAAACATTTTTCCCAGTTCCAAAGTTACCTATTCCCAATAATACCCTTCCTTTTTTCATTTGTCCTTTTTATTGCCCCCTTTTGAAACAGGCCGCTTTCCCTTTGTAACTTCCACCTCTTACCTCCCCCCCACCCTTCCACTACTCACGTTGTTTTTCAGAAAAATTATATTTTGTCTTAGTTATGGAAATGTGAACTTAGGGACAGGACGTCCTCTCTCGTCCTCATGATAGGCAGGTGTGGTAAATTACTGTTTTAATGTTATTCAATTATTTTTTTAATAAGTTGTTGTCTGCATGTTTTTTAAGTTTTTTTTAAAATTTTCTTACATATCTTTCTACATCCATACTTTTGATGTCACATTACATTATGGTAATTCTGTATTATATTATTGTCAATTATTATTGTATTCTCATGACATTGTATTTCTACAGCCCTGAAGTTGGATTACAATGTAAGCCGAAACGTTGGCAGATAATCTTTTAAAAAAATACACTTTTTTTTTAAATTAGTATTTTTATTTTGGATCTACCTTGACCAAACCCCAACTAAAATCACCTAATAATAATATCTATGGTCTATAAAACTCTCCTTTTGAATATTTATAATCTTGTAGTTTGCATGGAAAATGGCTTATCTTCGTATACCCACATTTATAAAATGTTCTTCAGGGTACAGGAAACAAAGAATTATTTATTTCATTATTTATTATTTCTTCAATATCGAATGTAGATAATGTTTTTTGGAAAAATTATGAAGGATGGAAACTGATTCTTATAACTCAATTATGTGTTTCTGTTTATATAAAAAAAAAAAAAAAATACAGCTATTAAAAAAAAAAAATGCACATGTGTATTGAATATTTATAAATAGATTTGAAATCGGTTTGTCTAATTCCTATGATTGACATAAAATATATCCTAATTTATATTCATTTGTGAATACAAATTAGGATATATTTCCATATCCTATAGGTCCCATTTGGTAGGACTGGAAGGTTTTATTGAAAGCAGTTTATAATACATTTCATAAGAATAAATAATAATTATGTAAATAATAAATATGTTTTATTTGCTCATATTTTATAATACCTAGTATTTAGTATATCATTTGATACTGAAACATTTTATTAGTAATAGCAATAATAAACCTTTAGTTCATGGACTAAATATTAGTTTATGTTCAATTATATATATTTTTTTAAATTGGGTATGATAAAAGTGTTTATAATACACCTACTTTGTTAAAAATAAAAATATTGCCCACAAATTATTTGAATCTGTAAAATTAGATTGCATTAACTGTAAATGTTATACACATTTTGTTGGTGTATTTCTATCTTTATTTTAAATAAATTTGTATAAAAAGAGTTTTTTTTCGATACCTTTTTTAACCTACAAATGAACAAATTTATAATTTTATATCATAGAATCATCACTAAGTATCATTAAGAAAATTAAAGAGAACAAAAGTTGTACACCGTCCAAAAAAACAGCAAGTGCCCAGTGGTTATACTAAAGCCTCAAAGCCTGGGGAAAGGTTAAGAAATAAAAGCTTTTCCAAAACTGTGGTTGTTTATAATAGATAGAAGAAGAAGATGGTTTGCAGAAACCAATGAAGACGGAGAATAGAAGGTATGAGAAAAATATATAAATATTAAGAAATCTCTCAGAAAAACTTTTCCTAACCTCAAGCTTTCTTTTTCCACCAACAACAAGTTAAAATCTATTTACACTATCCTCAAAGACCCCATCCCCCTTCCTAACAGAACTAACTAATGTCGTCTATAAAATTCCCTGTTCCACACCGAATTGCCAAGGTTCTTACATTGGACAAACAAAAAACCCGATTTCCCGCAGAATTAATAACCATAAAAATGACATAAAGAATAAACTAATAAAAACTGCCCTCACTAAACATATTTTTCATGAAGCACACACATTTGACTTCGATAGCTTAACCATTCTTTCCACTGAACCCTATCAACACAAACGTATTTTGTCTGAAACCGTTCACATCAACTTACAACACTATCCAGTTAACGACAGAGCAGACATAGAACAAATTTCCTCAACTTATTCTAACATTTTCAACATTCTAAAAACCATCAGCCCTCCGTCTCAATAAACCTGTCAAAACATTTTTCCCAGTTTCAAAGTCACTTATTCCCAATAATACCCTTCCCTTTTTTTCCTTTGTCCTTTTTTATTGCCCTCTCTTGTAACAGGCCGCTTTCCATTTACACCTTCCCCCTTGTACCTGCTGCTCCCATTCCCTTTTACCTTTCGCTTTGTGAAAAAGTAAAATATTTGTATATATCAGTCATGGAAATGTGAACTTAGGGACAGGACGTCCTCTCTCATCTTCATGATAGGTAGGTGTGGCAAATTACTGCTTTAATGATATTTCAATTTTTTTCTTGTCAATAAGCTGTTTGTTTGCATGTTTTTTTTTTCAAATTGGTTCTTTTTTAAATTGTTTTTCATTAACTTTAAATTTTATTACATAGCTTTCTACATTCTTACTCTTGATATCACATTATATTATTGTAATTCTCTATTATACTAATTTCAATTATTATTGTATTCTCATGACATTGTATTTCTACAGCCCTGAAGATGGCTTACAATGTAAGCCGAAACATTGGCAGATAATCCTTTATTAAAATATACATTTTTAAAATTTGTGTTTTTTGGATCTACCTTGACCGAACCCCAACTAAAATCATCTTAGAAGGTATGAGAGTTATAATAGAATAGTCCCTCCTTCCGTGGTCCTCAAGGATGAAAGAGAGGTTAAATAAAAAATAAAGCTCATTAAACACTCTCTCCTTGCTTAATTGAATTGTAGAAGTTATCAGATTTATTTTGCACGAGCCTCTTTTGATGACAGCTTTATCCCATTAAGAGAATGAAATAAATAGTTATCAGATATATATTTTCAGAATAAGAGTAATATGTGAGACTAGGTCACTAATAAACAGATAAAGTTCATAAATTTATAAATAAATTAATTACTTTTTAATATTTAATTTCTACTTAGAGGCAAAGTTTTAAACACACCCTAAGCTTATATTAAACCAAAAAACAGTTATTTTCTCATAATTAAATGCTAAAATTGGAACTGTAAATAACTTTTATTACCGGATGTCATATCGATACATATGGAAGTCTGGTCGCCCTTCAACAATCCACTTGGCTGCTTGTTCTCCACAACCTCCACTAAGAACAACACCAGATGCATTAAAGCCACACATGTGAAAGAAACCATTCAACCTTGGATCTTCACCTAAAATTTTTAAATTCTCTTAACATAGGGGTGTATAAAAAATTACCATTTTAACAAATTGAAGATTTGAATAGGATTTTACAATTAAATAGGATTAAAGGATTGCTTAAACCTATTTAATATATACCAATACTTAATAATACCTTTAGAGAATTTTCTAAGCTTTTAAAGTTAAATCCCATTCAACTCCTTTAAAAAAAAGCATTAATTAATTGTTTCAAAGTAGAAATATGAAAATGTCCTACAAAATTCTACAAAAATTACAGTTGCTGTAAGGAGCCAATATGAAAAAAAAATCATGCTTTGTGTTTTTTTTATTTATTTTGAAAGTGTTATTCATCACAAACTTGTTCCTGATGTATGCTCTATGAATTCTGATCTCTACTCCAAACAACTGAAAAGTTTGTATGCAAAGTTGTATTAGCAATTATCCTGCTTAGATCAAACAAAAGAGGAGTTTTATTCCAACAAGATAATGCTCATCCTCTCACTTCTTGTCAAGCTAAAGAAAAGTTTAAAGAACTTCATGGGCTCGAATTACTGCCTCATCTACCACATAATTTAGACCTCGCAAAATCGGAGAACTACTGCTTTGATCTTCAAGGGAAAAAATTTGATAATTTTGCTGTAGTTGTGGTCCAAGAGTTCTTAGACAGCGATCCCAAGGAATGGTATCAGCATGGAATAGAGCAAGCTAGCAGATGGCTAATGGATGTGGGTAACTTTGAGTATAAACTGTATTTTATAATATTATAAAAATTTTCAGTAAAGCTTGTCAATTCCTTCCTTGTTAATTTTAAAAATCAATGAAGTCATCAACTGGTTCATCTCCCTTGAAATATTTGAAAAATGAGAAATTAAGTGAAATTAAAGTGAGTAAATTACCAATAAGTGGTTTTAAGTCAGGAGTGAAGGTCTCAGTTCCACAAACAGTTGTTTTAATTCCAGCAGTTGCAAAGTCAGGAACAATTTCTACTGCATGCTGCATATGAGCCTCAAACACTTTCCAGTCAAGATCATACAATTCAAATGCTCCAGACAACTGGGAAAAAAATGTACAATTAACTCATTAAATATTTATTTCTATAACTAAATAAATGAATAGAGTAAGGTATGATTTTGAATATTTATAAATCATATTTACAAATGAATATGGCTTTTCATATACCCATCTTATAACCTGTTTTTAAGGTGCCTATAACACATTTCATACCAAGGGAGTACTATGTGATTTAATGAACTCACAGGATGTCCAGAAACAATTTTAACATTCACAAAAAAATGTTTACAAGATTAGCAACATTAAGTAGAGTACTATCGTGAAATGTTTAGTCAAAAAAGGAATAAGCCTTTAGAAAGTGTTTGGGGACTCTTCTCCTTGGTATAGCTTATTTAAAATGGGGCGAGAATCCCTAGAAGATGGCTTGCATCCAGGAAGGCCTGTAGAAGTGACCACCCCAGACATTATCAGCCTCATTGAGGACTTGGTTCTCAATGATGGCAATTTAAAGAAGACTGAGACCACAAGGAAGATTAGAGTATCGGAAACTATCATTTTAAGCATTCTATACCACCATGTCAAAGGTCAGAGCATATTGTGTTTCCAGAAACCTCTCAGTTGCTCAAAGGAAAGTGAGAATCAATTGCTGCAAAGACTTTTTATTACTCAGTTACATGGTTGGAATCCCAAGGACATCTTAACACAATAGGAGATGAGAAATGGGTCCATCACTATGACCCTGAGTCTAAACAGGAGTCAATGCAGTGGTGTAGGAAAGGTGACAAGCCACCTGTGAAGTTTAAGGTCATCCCCTTGACAGGAAAAATCAGGACCACTATTTTTTAAGAATCAGAAGGAATCCTAATATTTGATTACAAAAAGACAAAGGTTTAACAATCAAAGGAGAGTATTATTGTAAAATTTTAACCCTCCATAGAGAGTCAATCAAGGAGAAGAGAAGGAGGAAGCTGAGTTGAGAAGTCCTGCTTCTTCAAGACATCCCTCACATAAACTGAAGGCCATGATTGACACCTTGGGCTTTGATTTAATCAAACAACCTCCTTACAGCCCAGATATAGCTTCTAGTAACTACTTTCTGTTCCCAAATCTCAAAAAGGACCTAAGGACCTGGAAGTTGATTTGAGAACGAACTCAAAGGGGCTATTGATGATTCTTTGATTCCAAAGAAGATTATTATTTGAGGGGTTTAGAAAAACTAATTAATAGATGTAATAAATTTATTGACAATAAGGGACATTATATTGAAAAATAAGATTTGCTGAGTTTTGATTTCATTCTTTTTTGGGTAAGGTCAAGAGCTTTTTGACCTCTACTTGTAAGTCAAACCAGGACATTTAACAAACTTTATCTTTGTCTACTCTCTGATCCTTATTCACTGCACTAAAGTATTTTATTAAAGTTGTAACACAGTGAATAAAAAAATAACTTCTATATTAATATAATTATTATGACATCCTATATATAT
>KZ808769.1:138578-152067 GCA_000696205.2 Oncopeltus fasciatus
TATATATATATATATATTCGAATTATATAGCACTATGTCCTAGTCCTTTATTAGTTATTTTCAGCTGAGTAGAAAAAATAGATCCAAATGAACTGGTTTGCTAATAATTTCCTGAAAACTGTTGTACTTTCAGATTTGGCAAATTTATATAGCTAAAATTCAGTTCAAATAAATCCTTACATATATGTTCAAAGTACTTCATGAGTGAAAGTGCATTGGCTTCCTTGGACGTGACTGAAAGGGGTATCATTTAATTTAATTATGCTAAAAATCATCAAGGCCAAAGATTATTGAGGTAGTCAAGAAATCAAGCCTTACAGTCTATTTTTTGTAATTGCAATCTTGCTGATGGAAATAATATGCTTGTCATTCGAAATATAAAGTCTGTTTGTGATTCTTCCTTTAACAATGCTGTATTACAATGTAATATCTCTATTGCCCTCAGAATATGCTTAACCATATGTTATTAAATTCAGAAATTACTTGGCTAGATCACACCTATTAGGCATAATATATGACAATTCCCTATTTATATTTCTTTTTGTGTTTATTTTGACAATTCTTAAAACAATTAGCATTTGACCCACTATAAAACACTTTCAGATCCTACCCTTCACAACTCATTAATTCTACTTAATGGATGTAAAATATGGAATTCATGTATATATTATGTATATAAACATTAACTCAATATTTTACATCCGCTAAGTATATATAGAAAATGTATAGTAAACAAGAACAGGTGGGATAAAGAATGCAGTGAACACACAAAAAGGAAAAAATGACAGAGGAAAATTTTTGGGAATTTCTCGCCCTTTGTGAGTGGGGAGTGAAGAGAAACAGGTGTAGTGGAAAGGGAAGGGGAAGACAATGGATTTCCCTAATCCTCCAATTATTGGCAATTGATGCCAGATCTTATAGAGGCTTTGAGAATGTGAATATAGGCACACTCTATCGTCTTTAGTTGTAAATCTGAAGCCGTGTCGGGAAGTTGTTCAATCACTTGAACTTGGGAAACGTCATTAAAACACATTAAATTACTCTGAGCATGCCTTGTTATGGGAAGAGGGGACTGTGGTTTTGAACAGGATGCTCTGTGGTTTTTAATTCTGAGATTTAGGGGTATAGTACAATTTCCTAAGTAAAAAGCAGGACAAAATTTGCATTGAAGCAAGTATACACAATTTTTGGATGAGCATGTTCATGAGAATTGGATCTTATATGTTAAGTAGGTGTTGACACTGGAGAACGTGTTGCCAGTTTTTATAATTGGACAGGATAAGGATCTGCTTTAGTGTACTAAAGGCCAAGTACAATAAATTTGTGAGGGTTTTGAAAGACAGTTTTTTCTGTTTAGAATATCTTGGAGGGTGGGGGCTTTCCTGAATGTAATGCCAGGTTTATGTGGTAGTAAGGAGCTGGTAGATGGATTGTTCTAAATAATAGGGAGGGCTTCCTGTATTTTGGTCTTTATACCTTCTACAAAGGGGAAATTTTCAGTAACTATGTTACGAGTAGGAGTTTGGGCACTAGGAGATTTAGATTTAGGATGGAAACTTTGGTTTGTAGGAAGGATTTTTCTATTTTTTGTCCTGCTCTTTACATAGGAAAATGTAATATGCCCCAAAATCTCAGAATTAATAACCACAGTCCCCTCTTCCCATATCAAGGCCAGCTCAGAGTTTTGTGACATCATTTAATGTGTTTTAATGATGTTTTCCAAGTTCAAGTGATTGAACAACTTCCCGATATGGCGTCAGATTTGCAACAGAAGATGATAGAGTGTGCCTATATCCACATTCTCAAAGCCACCATAAGACCTGGCAACAATTGCCAACAATAGGAGGATTAGGGAAATCTCAATCATCTTCCCCTTCCTTTGAGTCCTTTCCACAATACCAGATGTATTGACAGAAGGGGAGACTCTATTCACTCCTCACTGATAAAGGGTGAGAAATCCCCGAAAATTTTAGTTCCAGTTTACTATATATATGTAAATGTATATATATACATATAGTGCATTTAATTGTGTGTATATTCATTTAACTGTTTGTTCTTGTATCCAAAATTCTAAAATAAAGTTTGTGTTTGTGTATGTGTATGTATTTATGTATACATACATATATATTTTAACAAGCTTACAATTGAAGGACTTTGGCAACTGACACTTATTAGGCACTCAGTAAAGTTGCATGCACTGGACAAATCCTTTTTAAATATTATTAAGAACTATAATAATTCTTCATTGTTTTCAAAATATATAGAAATTATAGTATTTATTAGAAATAAAAATATGTTTTCCTCTGGTTCAATAACTGTTTTTATTAGTTTTTAAAAATTTTATACAAGTTGCTATTTTCATCTTAACCCATTTTCTCTCTTACAAACTCTATGATATGAAATCATGATTACCTCATCCAACAGAATTGGATTGTGCTCAAAGCCTCCAACACACATTGTGTCCCCTTTAACTCGGAAGTAAACTCGACCATCTGAATCCTTAATATTTGGAAGATTTTCAGGTAAAGACATTGGAGAACTGACAACATAGGCATGGAGCAGAGGAAGTATGGGCACTGACAGACCAGCCATTTCAGCTATCTTTCCAGACCAAGCACCTAAAATGAGTTTTGAATAGTAATTTATGTTTTTGTAGAAAGCACTCTGATATAAATTCAATTTATATTTTAATTTCTGATAAATTTTTATTTTCTGATACTATATAATGGCATATTATTTTTTGCCATAACATAGTAGTATTATAGTAAAACAGATTAATGTCTGTCAAGACATGGGTATTTAGTAATAAAAACTGCTAGTGCTCGAACTTGTGACGTTTTATTATATCTAAAATTAAATCGAATATTATACTTTTAGCTTTCCCCAAGACAGAGGACCAAAAAATGGAAAATTTTTTTCAAAAATCGTGTTTTGATATCATGTGAATTGTAGGATGGTGATTGTAAGGATGCTATTCTACTTTAAGGAGTTTTTGGCAAATCTTCTCGAAGACCATGACCCATGTATTCAAGTGAAGTAGACACTCAAGAAGAATTACTAAGCATTAAAAAAATAACAAAAAAAAAATTGAGGAAATTACAAAATTTATCTTGGAAGCCGCGGAAGGCAATAATAGTAAATGGTAATATTGTCTTTATTTTAAAAAGAAGGGGAGCCTATCAATTTTGTCTTTCTAAGCACCTTCAGCCCCTAGTTAGATTTCTGCCGATTATGAACTGAACCAGCAGTTTGTAAAAAAAAAAAAAAAAAAAAGTTTAAATAGAGCTCATACAGATAAATATAATAATGCATAATTTTGATTCAATCCTATTTTTAACTTGCAGAAATTTTGCTAAAGTCTTGTTATAGAACCAATGTGAATTGTTTGATTGCTTCCTACGGGAAATTTGTTGAAAAATCAGCCAAAGTCTTTGAAGATATAGATTACAGCAAAAGTAATTTTCCTAACAATTATCTGCTATGGCATATGGGCATATGATCTTGTGAGAATGGGTTTCTTAAGGCATTTTGTATGTTCTGCTTCAAACAAAAAAAAAAAAAAAAAAAAAAAAAAAAACATACTATAGTCACTCAATTTCACTACACATTCACTGAATCATGGTTCTATATAAATTGTTATTGGACTCTAGGCACCATCATCCCAGCAAATATATTACAAATATAAATATGTATATGTATTATTTTTGTAATTTAAAAAATTAAAATCACATTTTAAAAATTTTAAAAATGGATTAATGAATCAATTATGCAATTTAATACAAAATGTAGAGAAATATATCAACTTTATCCCTGAACTCTATTACCTGAAATTAAAATCACATTTTAAAAATTTTAAAAATGGATTAATGAATCAATTATGCAATTTAATACAAAATGTAGAGAAATATATCAACTTTATCCCTGAACTCTATTACCTGAAGCATTAACAATGCACTTTGTCTTGATTTCACCATATGGAGTCTTGACTGCTTCAACTTGCTTATACCCGAAATGGCCTTTTCCAGTAAGTATTCCTGTTACAGGGCAGTTTTCAATAATCTGGAATAAACATTATTTTTTTTTTTTTTATGGAAAAATTGAAATCCAGTTCAGAGAACAGTAATCTAATATAGTAAATCAACCCGACATACTTGGCAACCTGCTTTCGTAGCTAGATCACTTAAAGCCTGACAATAAGCTGTTGGATCCACAACACCATCACTGGGACAAAATAAAGACCCAGTAACAAGGGAGATGTCAAGTAGGGGGAAAATTTTCTTCGTTTCCTCTGGGGATAGGAGGTGAGTTTCTATATTAAAATTCTGAGCAAGAGTACTCATTCGTTTATATTCATCCATCCTAATCTGAAAACAAATATATTTAAACATTACTATAATTTAATTAAAATATGATCATAAAAAGCAGAATAATTTAGGAGATATATTCTCTTTTGAATGTATGGTGTCTGTAGAATAAATAGATAATGCTAGTGCTACATTATTATGCTTAATATTATGATGATAGTTAAAATAAATAAATTATGTATATAATGTTCTAAAATATATTGTATATTTTTTCTTTATGTATCTATATTCAATATTTTTTTGGATTCACACACAGACACACACACACACACACACACACACACACACACACATGCATGCACACATATATATTGCTGATTTATTTATAAACAAGAGTAAATATTATTAGTTTTTGTCATGGTTGATTTTAGCATTATTTCTATCAACATGAGCACTCATCTAGTAAAACTGAAATTCTCAGTGTGGCAGAAACAAGATAACATGTGAATTTACTTTAATTTCCTTGAATTATTTTTATAAAGTTTATTTTTAATAAATGCTGAAATAAATTTTATATGAAGCATATGTACAATATAATTTAGATACCTTTGACCTAGCAAGATAAATGGCTCCATTATTAGTCCACTTTGGGTCAACCCCCGTTTCATTCTGTAAAGTTGAAAGAAGAGATCTTGTGGCAGATCTTAATTGCATTTCTGTATCTGACATCCTCATTTGAAGTATGAGGCCAGCACTGTGCCATGTTTCTCCAGCTGTCACCTAAAACAATGCATTTTTTAAAATATATATTAAATAAATATTCTAGACTGAATCCATTAAATATGACTTATTAAAATTGTTTGCATTTCATTTTTAGTTTCTATTCTATTTTATATATAACTTAAAGTATAAACTGACCAATATTTTCTTCTAATAAAAAACACTAAGTTCATAATTTTTTTATTATTTGCATTAAATAATAATAAATAAAAATATATTTCAAGATTCTTCTGGTCTTATAATTTAGCAAAAATATCCTTGTAAAGGCTGGAGGAGTTGAAGGCTCACATGAGTTGTAATGCTAAGCTTGATATAGGGCATTAGAATTCATTATTATTAAATACTTTTCAAAATTATTAATTATCAGCTTCAGCTTTTATAATTATTTATTAAACATTTATTTTACATGCAAGTTTTTTTTTATAAATGCAAATATGTAGATTAAATTCATAAATTAGATTTCTAAATTTTTACAGCAAAATTTAAATATCTACATAAAGTATTAGAATGACTTTTGTTTCACTATCCAAAAAAAGGATATCACCACAATGGGTGAACAAGGGAATAAAGGACTATTCAATTAAAAAAAGGGTAAGTGTCAGTAAAATTAATTTGAATCAAATATATTTAAATTCATTTGCCACACACTTTATAAATGATTTACAGTATATTATTTAAAAAGAAATAATTATGTGTTTCTTTCCCTCCATTTAACAGCTTAGGATCCCAATAAGAAGGATCATCTAGAAGTCACACTCTATACTAAATACCCATGGTTCAGGACATGCTTCTATTTCTCAATAAGCTTTTCCAGGGCGGAACTAAAATTTGCAACACTCCATATTTTAGAGACCCTTCTCTAAACCAGTACCCCTAAATATATATATATANTAAATACCTGCCAATTGTTTGGTGACATATTTATTTCTGTTGAAGTACATAATATGTTATTTATATTATACATTATTTTAATATAAAACTTCTTTTATTATAAAACCTCTA
Source organism: Oncopeltus fasciatus (assembly GCA_000696205.2). Lineage (NCBI taxonomy): Eukaryota > Metazoa > Arthropoda > Insecta > Hemiptera > Lygaeidae > Oncopeltus > Oncopeltus fasciatus. The sequence goes on from KZ808769.1 coordinate 144,665, forward strand.
GGAGGCAACGTAACCTCATGTATAGTTACCTGTGTATGTGAATTATTAAAGTGTTAATCACGGCATACCTACTTCCTATCTCTGAATTATCCCTTCATAAGGCTTTTATGTATTTTAAAAATATGGATCATGGTTCATCAAACGTGAACAGGTTATGGGTTCTGCGCGCATCCATAAAGAAATATACGTGAAAGTTTGATTGTCATTAGCCGCACGGTAACCAACAATTTCTGAGGTCAAGATCGCAATTGAAGTCAAACGGTGCCTCAAATTACTCACTTGGAAGGAAAAACCAATTGGGACAACTGGAAGGCAAAAATACGAATGGTCTTACGTATAATACCGAGAGCGATAGAAATTGTTGATGGGTCATGGACATTGCTGGCAACTTCATTAGATGGCGAAGTTTCAGAAAGCCTTAAAAAGGAACTAGCTCTGTTTAGAAGTACAGACAATCAAGCTTTGTTAATAATGACTAACAATATGAAAGTGTGAAGATATGAAACTGCTAGCGATATGTGGTTAGGACTGTGTCAACTCTTTGATACGTTTTCTGAAGACAGAATATTTGACTTGTATAACAAGTTTTTCGAAGATAAGTGGCTACCTGGAGACAATTCAATGGGATTTATATCTAGACTGTCAAATAACTGGAACCAACTTAAGCAGGAAATTGAAATGCAACCTGAAGGTAACAAAGATGTTTTATTCATTTGAAAAGTTTACCAGAAACATTTAAATCTTTTACCAACGGTTGGAGATTGATTAGTGATGAGAATAAAAATTTCGAAAATTTAACTAAAAAATTATGCACTTTTGAAAATAATTTAATTGCAAATGTTTCTGAAAAGGTTTCACATGCAAAGGCAATAATAGAAGGTAGAAAAATAAATAAAGATAAACCATAAAATATAAGGTACTGTTCTCCTGACAGTTAGTTCAGTTGCTCTTATGACATAATCAAATAAGCACACTTGGTTTGTAGATAATGGAGCCACTCACCATATTACTCATAGATTGGATTGGTTTGAAACTTATGATAAATTTAATGATAATGATCATGTAATAATAAATGTTGATGATACAAATATCATTGGTCAGGGATCTATTGATATCCAAGTTTTTTCGGGATGAATATTGAAGAAATTTATATTAACAGTTATGTATGGTATTTACCTACCATTTCCAAAAAATTATTTTCGGTCCTAGCTGCTCAGGATCAGAGGCCAAAAAGCAGATTTGAATCTACTAATCTCAAGTGTAGATTGATTGAAGGGAAAGAAACTCTTGTTTAAGGCTCTCGACAAAGATTTGGTGGGCTTTATCAATTAAATATTTAGAGTTATCCGTATAGGTCAAGATTCTAAAGCTTTAAGTAACCAATTCATCTGATTCTATAAACATGATTTACTCTACCTTTATCATGAAAGAATGGCTCAAAAAAATAAACGCCATATTAAAGATGTCATTAAAAGGGAATTAAATATTGATGGTCCATTTGACGGTGAATTGCGCAAGGGATGCATTAATGGAAAGGCTCATAGGTTAACATTTGGTAAAAGAAAAAGAGCTGAAAATCCAGGACAGGTGATACACTCAGATGTATGTGGTACATTTGTAGCATCCAAAAGTGGATTTAAAATACTTAGTAGTTTTTAGAGATGACTGGTCCAGATTTAGGAAATTATATTTCATGAGAACCAAAGATTAAGTATCTGAGAAATTAAAGGATTTTATTATGGACATAATATAAAATCCTTTTTATGTGATGATGGTGGAGAATTTAACAATGAAAGAGTGCAAAGTATCTTAAGGTCACATGGCATTGAGGTACAATACACTACGCCATATACTCCGAAACAAAATGGCTGAGCAGTAAGGGAGAATATAACGTTGGTTGAAGCTGCTAGAGCCCTTATTCATTCTGGAAAAGAATCCTTGTCTAGATAATTATGGGCTGAAATGATAAATTCAGCTGCTTACATTCTAAATCAAATTGGTGTGTCCTCTATCAAAGGAAAATCACCCTTTGTACTATGGACAGGACAAATACCTTATATTAAACATCTATGAATAATTGGATCTAAATGTTGGGTGCATGTTCCAAAGATTACAAGAAAAAAATTGGTAAAATGTCACAGGAAAGAATCCTATTAGGATATGATGGAGATAATGGATATAGAGTTCTGTCTCACAATGAGCTCATAAGATCCCGTGATGTAATATTTCAAGAATTAACTACTACACTCAAGATAAGAAGAGTTGCTACTCAAGAGCAAACAGCCGATAGTTTTACAAAGCCCCTTCACTGGCTAAAGAAGATCAATGAAGAACTGGGACTGTGTGTGTGTTAGATAGACGGTGAAAGTTTTATGATTAAACAATGAAGGAAGGTGTTGAAGTACATAATATGTTATGTATATTATACATTATTTTAATATAAAACGTTTTGTATTATAAAACCTCTCGGAGGCAACGTAACATGGAGTACATATTTGCTTTTGTTTTTATTTTATACATCTCGCATGATTGGCCAAGTTAATATATGTAAATCTGTGTTAAGTAATTAGTGAAATAACATTGAAATACTCTATTTATGGAGTTAGGATTATTTTAACAGCAAGAAAAGCATCAAAAGAATTCTAATAGATTAAGGTACCTTAGCTTTTTCTAAAAGTATTGCATTAAATCCTCTTTTGGCCAAATGGTATAAGATGCTGCAACCTGCACTTCCTCCACCTGTATAATTTAAAATAACATATAGTATATTTCATAAAAATAAATTATGGTTAATTAGTAAATAATTCTAGCAACATTTCGACAGCAATTAATATTTAAGGAGTAAGCAGTAGAAAATTTCAGTAGCACTGACATTTCAGAGATTCTTTGTCTACCCACAATTTATGAACTCATTTTGTTTATTAATATTAACACAATTTTAGATTCTATTCAATCTAAAAATTTTATATTTTTAAAATTTAGTTGAACATGGTATCCCTGAAGTGTTCCAGTTATTATATAAAATTCATATTTTGTTTTTATTTTATTTTACTATATAAAAAAAACAACTATAAAAGTAAATTTGAAAACTGAAATAACCTGTTAATCAAAATTTAATGTTTTGCATTACACGGTAAAGAATCCAAAAATTGAATGAAAAAAAAAGAAGACCTGTGTACTGTATGGCACTTAAGTAATTTTTCAGAAGTGACTTAACCAAATTTCTATTCTATTCTTCTTTCTCTTCCACCTTTAGTGCCTTTAGCGTAAATGTGCCTCAGTCCAGGCAAATCAAGCCTCCCGATCCCGAGCCTGCGCCCTCATGGCATTCCAATTTTTTCCTTTCTACACTTGAGATGTAGTCAGTCCATTGAGATTCCCTGTTGGTCTGGCCTCAAAGTATTTTCTGGCGTCCCGGTCCTCATTCATCCGGCAGAGATGTCCAAACCATCTAAGTTGCCTCTTTTGAAGGTTATTCTTTAGTGAGCCAACTCCCAGCTGTTCTCAAATTTCATCATTCCTGACACGATCTCTTCTGGTTCAGCTCGATATTTTACGGAGGTACCTCATTTCCGCTGCAGTAACTCTGCTTAGGTGCTTGTCTATTGGTACCCAACTTTCACTTCCATATAGGAGGGTAGGTAGGTAAACAGCTTTAAAGATATACAGCTTTACATTTTTCTCTACCTCCCTTTTCCCTATAACTGTGTTGCAGAGGAGGTATTAAATTGGAATTTGCCTTCTTTATCCTATTGGATATCTCCTGATCTATCTTTCCATTCCTACTTATCACTGTTCCGAGGTAAGTGTAGTCGTCCACCATTTCCATTATTTCCGGCCAATGTGGATTATTTTACTTTTTCTGGCATAAACAGTCATTCTTTTCCTTTCTAGCTCGGCTTCCCATTCAATTACAGCTTGCTGTAGGCTCTCCTTACTTTCAGATATAAGTACAATGTCATCCGCGAATACCATACTTGGGCAAGGATTGCCCTGATGTTCCAATTTCCAATGGTAGTACGTGCTGTCCTACGTTTGCACATCTTTAAAATTTCATTCATGTATATAATGAACAGAAGGAGACTCAAACTGTTTCCCTGCTTTTCACCTTTCTCAATTGCAAACGTATCGAACTATTTCCCATTAATTCTTACTATCTCTTTGGAATCATGATAGGTCGACTTGATAGCTTCTATCAATCCTTGCGGGATATTATTCTCTAAAAGAGCATTCCACAGTTCTTGTCTAGGTACCGAATCAAAGGCAGCTTTTAGGTCTATAAATGCCAAGAATAAACTCATTCCCCGTTCCCATGACTTATTTATTATTGTTCTGAGAGAGAAGATATGGTTCTGGGTCTGGCGTTGAGGCCTGAAAGCAGCTTCTTCCTCTTCCAAGTCATCCTCCACTAGTTCTCTCAGCTTCTTTTCTAATATGGAAGTATAGGGGTCCCAAATGGGATGAGATGCGTAGTTCCGTTGCACAATAGCTTGGTCTCCCAAGCGACCACCAATAGCCTCTCCTTCTCAAAACTCCTATCTCTGGTAGTGGGGCCCGTTACCAAATCCCTGCGGAGGACAGGTTAGGCAAACAGAGAGAGAAGGAGGCTCCCCCCCTGTCGAGCCATCGTATAGGGAGTATAAAAAAACAAACAAAAAAACCAAAAAAAACTTTACTTTTATTTTTATTCATTTTAATTACGTTCATGTTTCTACTACGTTCTTGTTTTGTCTGTTTTAACCTTTATTTTATTGTTATTTTATGTTACTGTTATTGTTATGCTATCTTATTTCATTTTTGTTTTATTTTATCTCAAACTCTCCCTTGCGGAGCTTAAAAAAAACTATCAGCTGACAAGGGATGTCCGGCCTATGGAAATCGTATGGCGGCTCGGATTGACGGCACTTTCTATGAATAAGGTCTCTCAACCTAAGGAAGAGCCCGACCGTCTTGGGGAAACCGGGGCATAAGACCGCAAAAAAGAGGCTGAAATTTTCACTCAGGAACCACCGGTCGGCCGTCAAAAAATCTTTGCGGTCCCGGCGGGCTGGAAGGTGGTAGCGAATGCGGGCGAGAGAAACACAATAGCTGCAGTGGCCTCTACCTTTCCTAACGTAGATATCATTTCCTTGTCGCACCTCTGCTCCGATAACATCGCGGTGGCGCCGGTCAACCGCGAAGGGGGGGGCGCCATTCAATTGTGTCTCGACCTATTTTCCACCTAAACAGGCTGTCCGCGAAACGCTTGAGGAGATGCCCGTTGCAAAATGCGGCGGGGTCCGAGAAACCGGCCCTGAACTGCTGACAATGAGACCTCCTTCCAGGCCATGACCACCTTTGTCAAGGACTGGAAAAACATAAAGGGAGGCTTTTAAACCTTCCCTTTTCATTGATGGCATTAAGGTCATTGGAGAACTGAAAACCTGAGTCCGAATGGGCAATGGCTTTCTCTTGCCAGCCCAGAGGAAGGGGGTTTAGTGGGTAGTCTGTTCGCAGGAGTCCCACAATTCCCGCTGTTTGACCATCATTGGCTAAGCAACGGTTCTGCGTAAAGCATTCCCCTACCTCTTAAAAAAAAAAAAATTGGAACTTTAGAGCTTTTACTCAACCTTGGATAGACATAAAGGTCTGTAGTTTTAGCATTACCCTTCTTGTGAATTGAGACAATTATGTTGTATTCCCATTCCTTATGGATCGTTTTTTCAGTTATTAACTTCTGAGAAAGATACTGCAATGCTTTCAGCAGTTTTGCCCCTCCAAATTTGATGAATTCTGGGGCAATGCGGTCTCTTCCTGGTGCTTTTCCAAGTATTAATCTCTCCACAGCTGCTTCCATATCCTCTTTCCATATCACCTATCTAGGAATTCTCTCCTCAGAATCTCCAGAAAAAACTTTTTTTGTAGTGGCGCCTCTATCTCTCCAAAATACCTTTGTTCCCGGTAATCAATCTGCCTCTCTCGTCTTTCATATTTCTTATTCGTTTTCTCTTCTTTCCTTTTATTGCCTTGATCTTTTTCCAAAAAACCTTGACATATTCGTGATAATCGCTCTGTAAGCTTTGACCAAATTTCTCCTAGCTCTTTCTTTTTGCCGTCCTTACTACAAGCTTAGATTCATTTCTCCTTCGAACATACAGTTGGCCGGAGTCTTGTTTCTAGTGCTTTCTTTCCGTGATGCTTTCTTTCTCGCCATTGGTGCCTTCACCCTGTCATTCCACCACTTGGATCTTTTACTTGTAGGTGAAACATAAGCAATCCCGCAAGTAGAAGTAGCTGTCTTCAGTATGGCTTTCTTTATTCCCGACCATATTTTATCTACACTTCCATCCATAATGGTGTTCTGAAGTTTAGAATCTAATAGGTTTGAGTATTCCATTCTTCTTTCAAGTCCTTAAGCTAATGCTATTTATTTTCTGGTAGCTCTTTGGATGCTCTTTTCTGGGGGGGGGGGGGGTTTGAGTATCTCTGAGTTTTGATATTCCCTGTTCGAAATCTTATATCCTTTCGAGAGCCGCGTCGTAACCGATGAGCCTGTCCTAGTCCGAGGCAAGTTAAGTTGCTTAGAATCTAGTATTCTCAACTACGAGTGATCAGCCCAGCAGGAGAAGTGAGCCCCGTTCCCTTGGGACAACTGGCCTCCCGAATACTTATGTCCCCTCAGGAGAATGGGTGACCGGGCTAAACCCCCAGCATTGGGTACCTCTTGGTCCACGGATCTTAATTCTGTGTATTCAGACCACCCTTCCTAAGAGGACACGCTCCCTAGTGGACAGCTTCCGCCGAGAGCTATTCTATTCAAATTTCAATTTGATGAAATTTGAGATTTAGGTTCTGTAAAATGTGTCTAATGTTTATAAGATTTATTTGTTTATATTTATTATTATTATATTGTATATGTTTATAACAGCTTCATTCTAAAATCCTATGGGAGTTAAATTCAGGATTACTAGTTTATAATTTCTCTGACAGTCACTGTAAAAAAACTTATCAACCTGATGTTTATATCATTATGAAAAACAGATTGTGCTCTACATTTTTGTTTTTAATTTTCGTCATAATTCCAATAAATGTTTTTGTTGGAGACTGTGAGTTTAGGCTGATGTAACATCCATATATTTGTTGTTTTACTTGATTCTAAAGTAACGTACTGTATTAAAATTACAAAATACGTAATAAATCAAAAGTTACTGATCTTATTGAAATGAGATTTGAAATTTAGGTTGCGCTAATTTGTGTGAGCTTAGATCACGTTGCTCTGGGTTAATTAAGGTAACAATTTTAAAATGGATGAAACTTCAGTAAATATCAATTATTGACCTTATGTCTTTTTTACTTCATATATGGGCTAAAATCTACATTTTTATAGACATACTTTTGCATATTTCTTAGAGGCCTCCACTAGT
>KZ808770.1:17609-32100 GCA_000696205.2 Oncopeltus fasciatus
TTGATTTTTTAAAAAAAACCCTATTTTCTTCAAAAAGATTATTTTCTAAAATTATATCTTTTGAACACTCTCAGCACAGCTTTATTTCTCTTTGGAAATTAGCTTTTTAAAAAATATTGCAACAATATATATTAACTAAAAAATTTGCATTTATAAGAAAAACTAATAGAAACTTAAACAATAAAATTATTAAACCTTGTGCTGAGAATAATTATAACTTTTTGAGTTTTGTTTACTTTCCTATTAATGATATGATATATTTGAATTTCAGGCTGCTCAGGCAATTGAAACTGAACTCTGCTGTTGCAGACTGCTTGCATCACTAAGTTCCTCATCTCAGTCCCAGGTAATTACAAAAGAACTACCTATTGAATCATACAAATAAATAGTCCTGTCAATCATGATAAAAGTTTTTGGCAAATTTCAATCACTCATGAACATTTACTTACATAAGATACACTGCTTTCTTATAGTAGAAAAGTAGTATCCTATCTCTTAGAAACATATTATTCTCTCTTTTCAAAGGGTTGTCCATTCTTCCTGCTTTTTTACTTATTTCTCTTCCCACTGTTTGTCACTTTTAATGTTAAATAACTTCTGCAAGTTTTACATTCTCTAAAAATCTTGAATAGGCTGCAATTTATTTAATCCTGAGCATAAAGTGCAACTATTTCCCTGTCTCAGTTGATAAGACTTCATCACTACTTTCGGATCGATAGAATTTTGAAGAAATACCAAGGGACTTAAATATGCTTCTTTGACCTTCCAGAGGCATATGGAGAAATAGAGATTTTGTGCTAAAAGAGCCTTCATTTATTTTCCTTTCTTAAAGAATTTTTTGATCCTTTTTAAGTGAAAGAGTATGAACTGCGTCTCCTTAACCTGTTAACCGAGTGGGACGTATAAATATGTCAATTGTGAACAATAGCATGTACTGGTTTTAAGGCAAGACCTATTGTAATAGTTTGTGCCTATCAAATGCTGTGCAATTAAAAAGGGAATTCCTTCTAGATTAACAATTAACAGGTTAAGATTTTCAAGTCTCAAAGAACCTGGTTTTAGTGCAGACAATACAACAAGTGTTCTGAGGCCCCTTTGTAAATAACTACATTTAATTCATTTTGATATATTTTTTAATAAGCTTTAAGTAGTTTACATTTTTTATATATTAGTTATTAAGGACAGTAGGTTCTATTGTTATTTGTTATAATAAATTACATATATCTTGGTTCTTAATTATGGACAGAGAATAAAATCTTCTTTGGTTCAAAAGTTACATGTAGTGTTTTGGTAGTGAAATTTTAGTTTTATATTTTTATCTTTGTGCAGATATTAGTCATGAGTACACATCAAATGATGTATATTAGATCCTTTGACAATGGTCCAAAGGATGATAAAAGTTCAAAGTTTGATGTATTGTTTTCCCAAAAATTTATTTTTTATATTGTGTTGTATATTAGCTTTAAAAAAAATATTACAACAATATATATTAACTGAAAAATGTGCATTTCTAAGAAAAACTTATAGAATCTTAAACTATAAAATTATCAATTCTTATGCTGAAAATAATAACTTTTGAGTTTTATTTACTTTTTTATTAATGATATGATGTATTTGAATTTCAGGCTGCTCAGGCAATTGAAATTGAATGCTGCTATTGCAGACTGCGTGCATCAACTAGTTCCTCATCTCAGTCCCAGGTAATTATAAAAGAACTACCTATTGAATCATACAAATAAATAGTCCTGTCAATCATGATAAAAGTTTTTTGGCGAATTTCAATCACTCATGAACATTCACTAACATAAAATACACTGCTTTCTTATAGTAGAAAAGTAGTATTCTATCTCTTAGAAAATGAGATATTATAACTCTATCATCTTCGATGAAAGACTTTTTTTTTCTTTTTTGACTGGCAGTAGTTCAATGACACTTAAGGTAATCATATTGTTCCAAATCATTGCCTAACATTTATTTTTATCTTTTCACACATAAACAAACATGCCCACCCACCTGGACACACACATACGTACACACGCATACGCAATCATATCAGAAAACAATAGTTAAATATTACTGATACTGATATATGAGATATATAAATAACTTGTATTACATGACAATCAAATTCAAATGTGCATTTAGATTTCTAGAAAGAAATACCCTATTCCATATTAGTCCCACTTGCTAAAATAGATGCAATTCTAAACTACTTAAAGTTAAAAACAAAAAAAAATTATCGTAATATAGAATGAATCAAAATTAAAATAAATGGTTCTAAGGTCAATGGGCCATGGTAGAACGTAGCTTGACAAATAATAGAACAAATAGTAATTTTAGTTATTTTCTAAATAGAAAATAAGCTATTGTGATTTATCTGAAAAATAAAAACCATACCCCCCCCCCTCAAAACTTGATGTTCTAAAATTTCAAGTCGTATAAATTCTAAAAATAGTACTTTAAAATAAAAGTCTGTTTATGCCATAATACACATATTTTTGAGAAAATAAAAGTCTGTTTATGCCATAATACACATATTTTTGAGAAAAACAACATTTTATGAAATTTGAAATTTAGGTTCTATCTTCTTCCATAGATTGGTTGATTTCATATTAACTTGACCCATCTGTTAATAAGGGGGTTTAAAATGATAAAAAGTTGAAATTGCTCTAACAATCAAACAATTGTTCATATTGACCTGGGGTTTGATTCATTTTCACTAATGCAAGGAGATTTACTTTTCTCTCTCTCTTAGTTTTCTTTGCTTTTTCAGTGATTGTCTTGTAAAGAGATGATTTGTATTAGAGAAGATGAGGGTTCAGGTGAATTTAATTTATATGAGTACGTTATTTTATTTGTTTCCTAGCCAACTTAGTAAAAAGTTTAGTAAAATTTTAAAAAATTTAAACCTAAAAGTAAAGTATTAAATTTTGATAAAATAAATTTAAATTTCTGTAAAATTAGGGTTGTAGGTCGCATCTGTCTCAGTATGTACATGAGTCAAAGTTTTTCACATGAATAGAAAATTTGTAAGCTGCAAATAGCAGTGACAGCAAACAACCTTTTTTCTTAGGTTCAATTTATTTATCTATTTAGGTACTATCTTCTTCCACAGAATGTTTGATTTGATATTAGCAGGTCTCAGAGATAAAATGGCGGGCTGCTATTGCCAATGAGTTGTCAATAAAATAAGCTTGTGTTTCATTGTCTTATTCTCATTGGTCTAAACTAATCATTTGAAATTTTCAAATTGGTTAACCCTGCTTGCAAGTATATCCTTACTAACTTCCTTTAGTAGATCAAAAATATAATAAATGTGAGGCAAAATCACACCCAAAAGTAAAATTATCACTTCTTGGAAAGTATAAATTATCACACCAAGTTTCAATTATATCTCTGTCAAATCACTCGTGAGTGACCAGTTTTTAATTGTGATTTATGATCTAATATTATTGAAATAACTGAAACTTATCTTAATTTGCAGGAAAGGAGAAACAGGTATGCTGTAAATAAGGCCACAAAATATCTGTTTGAGTGTGTTGAAAGAAATGACACCGAAGGTATTAAGAATGCCTTAGAATCAGGGGCCGATTTGACAAGGAAATATTTAGGTGGCAGTACTGCCCTTCATTTTGCTGCGTTGGAGGGTTATAATGAGTCTGTAGGCTTACTCCTGAACGCAGGAGCACCCGTGGATGCTGTGAACATACAGGGTAACCAACCTTTGCATCTTGCTGCTATGAGAGGGCATATTGGAGCTTTTATTTGGCTTGTTACATTTGGTGCTGACATTCATGCCATAGGTGAGGGTGGCAGAACTCCAGAAATGTGGGCATATGAAGGAGGATTTAACTTGTTTTCTGAAATAATCCGTAATTTTGATAACCATTTATAAAACATAATTTCCCAAATATTAAGTATTTGGGTCAACAGATAAGTATGTTGAGAATTTTTTTTTTTGTTAAAAAAAATTACACTGTTTCATTGAATAATTTGATTGTATAGTTACGCCCAAGCATTTCCCTGACTTACTAAATGGAATTTGAATTAACTCTGAATTCTTTCTGAGAAAAAAAAGAAAATATGATGTACTCTAGTGTAAATAAAATTTTATGAAATTATTTTGTATTCATTTATTAATTCAATTTTAAGTTAGTTTGAATATGTTACTCTAATTTAAAATATTGGAAAAAATTTTAGGAAAGAAACCGTACTAAATTCATTAACAGAAAATGGAAGATTTATGGTGTCATATAGTCAAAATTTATATTTAATGGATGGGCTTAAGTTACGTTTTTTATTTGAAGAAATTCAGGAGAATAATTGGAGTCTGAAGACATTTTTGTAAAAATGTTGGGCTAATATATATATATATAACCTTTATTTGTATATTACATTCTGTTAAAAATAAATCAAAACATTTTGTAATTTGATTACAATGAATAGTAAAAAAAAAAAAAAAATGACATTAATGAAAGTAATGAAAGTATTTACAGACTGTCCCCAGGAGGTCGTGGGGCCATCTTTGTTTGAGTTTATGGGGAGGGTTGTAAGGGTTGGAGTTGGAAGACAAGGTTTGTGCTAGTAGTTTCGGATGGAATGGCAGTTTACTCTGGAAAAGGCTGAAATGGGAAGAAATTAGATCCTGAACGAAAGGAATATTAAAATCGTGGTGAAGAAAGGAATTGGATACGTAATAAGGAGCATTTGCGATTATTTGAAGGGTTTTGGATTGAAAGGACTGGATTCATTGGATTTTGGAAGGCTTGGCGGCACCCCAGACTTCTACTTCGTAAGTTCAGATCGGTAGAGCGTCGGTTGGTTTTCAATCATAAGATTTGAGTTCTTATTCATGAGTACCTATTGATGTCCATATCGCCGATTGAGTTCTTGTATTTTAATTTTAGTATGTTCTTCCCATGTAAGTCGTGAGTCAAGATGGAACCCAAGAACGAAAGGGATTTGAATGTGGTAAAGGAATATTGTTAAATTTCACGAATTAAGGGAAGTATTTTTTCTGCAGTTGGAAATTAACTTGAAGACATTTTACTTCATTCATTTTTATTCTCCATATGCCACACCATTGTTTGATTTTTCGAAGTGATCTTGTAGGTTTTTAGAAGCAGTTTTAGGATCGGGATGAAGGATAGGATAGCAAATAGAACTAAGAGGATACTTGGATGGGTAGGGATGTCATCAGTGTACAAGATGAAAAGGATAGGTCCAAGCACACTATCTTGGGGAACTCCCGCTCCACTTGGTAGAAATCAGATTAATCTAACCCTTGCCGAACCCTAAAGAAACGGTTGGATAAGTAAGACTTAAGAATAAGGTAAGTGTTATTTGGTAGTATGGATTTCAGTTTATGTCTCCTTTTTCAGGAGTCCACTGTGCGAGACTATAAAATCCTGGGAAAACACCCAAAAAAGCTTCTGGGCGGTACTCTTTGTGTTCAAGGGAAGAGGAAATGTAGTCTACGACACGAAACACTTGCTGGACAGTAGAATGCTTACGTCGGAAGTCAAACTGATGATTTGGGAGGATATTGTAGGGTTCAATGGAAGGCATCATTCGTTTTAACAGAATTTTTTCGATAAACTTTGAAAATGAAGGAAGGAGACTTATTATTTATAAGGATTATGTGGTGGTTTTCCAGGTTTAGGATATAATATTATGTCGGAATATTTCCAGAGGAGTGGGAAGTGTTTAGTTCGGAGTATACAATAATAGATGTAGGTAACGAATGTAATTGCCTTCTTGGAAAGATTACGGAGAATTTGACCGACGATTAAATCATATCCCGGTGATTTGCGCTTAAGCAGACGAGAGATTATATACTTGACCTCGGAAGGTGTTACTGCCTTTATGGTAAAGACATAGGTAATAGCATGTCTAGAGACTCCTCAGTCTCCGCGGCATTGGACAGTTCTAAGGGATCTGAATGGCGAGTAAACGTTTGCTTGAGGTGCTGGGCAAATATTTCGGCCTTGTCTTTCTCTGATGAAGCTCAGAAACCATCTCCTCGGCGCAAGCGGGTTGAAGCTTCATGGCTCTTAAGGATTCTGCGAGTAGCAATCCAGAGGGATTTGTGTCCTGCTGAGAGGGAAGATAGATAGGCATTAAAAGCCTCATTTCGTAAAGCGCCTAATTTTTGCTTTACGAGCATGGAAAGACGAATAAAGTCTTTGGGGTGTCTATAATTTTGGAACAACGCACTGGAGCGGCGTTTCGCTATTATGAGCGAATCTGGGAGTGGCTTTCCGGACTCAGAAGAGTATTTGGTAAATTTTGGTTTGAGATTAGCTATACTTATGCATTTCTGAAGGTTTATGGTAAAGGAGTGTACAGCATCATCTAAATCGTCAGAGGTTTTCAGAGATATTCCTAGGTCAAGAGACTCTTTTATGAGAGTTCTAAACAAGGTCCAGTCGACTTTTAATGAGGGAGGGGGGCCGATTGTTTGGAATAGGAGTCAAGGATAACGTAAGGAGGACTGGGCTGTTGTCAGAAGAGTGTTCGTTTAAGGTAGAAGCCGAATAATTAAGAGGAGTAAGGTTTTTGCAGATGAAAAAGTCCAGGATACCAGGAAGGCGTTTACGTCAGAGGGCTAGGAAGAGGAAGAACTAATTGTGGATAGGTTTCGAGATGATACTGCATTATATAGAGATCTCACCACGAGAGTTGGTCGTTCTCGATCCCCATTTCAAGTGTTTTGCATGATTGTCTCCACCAGCAAGGAAACGGGGACCAAGGTCTTTGAGGAAAGAGGAAAATTATGGTGTAGTGATTGACACTGAATCCCAAGTCAGCCAACTCCTCCTTGATGAAGTCTGGGGAAGTTGTGTGGTGTAGATGTCGAATCACCACTCTTACAGTCCTCTCTTCTTTGAGCTGATAAGTATGGTGCGGCGCGTTCGTTTCTTTCAGATAATGTATAATTTTTCTGTAGGTATCTGGGCTGTCAGGGATTATTTTTGTGTCTTGTTGTCTATTGACGCACGTATATCTGCCGGGCCCCACTCGCTTATTCAGCTGGGAACACATCAGTTTGAAGTCGTTTAGATTTTTACAAATATTGGCGGTGGTCGATTACTCGCGGGACTGCTGAATCTTTTTCCATATTTTCGGTTGTGAGTGGCAAAACGCGACTATGTGCGCTCTATTTCCTCTGACTGGGAATTCTGCTCCGGAAGCTGGGATGGTGGAGGGACGGAAGGTTACGCCCTGTGAGGTGCTGGGGAGGGTTGAGAGTGCATTGTTTTGCTCGGTGGTTATAAACAACGTCATTATACCATAGCCGATTGCATCATATGGTAGCATATAAGAAGGCGTCAAAATTAACTTTCCACCCCGATCCAGAAACTGCTGCTAAAAATCTACAAGATCATCTCTAGAATATCATAAAATAACTCCATTCGGTAATTGAGAATAAACACCAGCGCATGAATAGGAACTCCAATCTTATGATAGAAAACAAACTGACGCTCTACAAGAAGTTACTACGACCAATCTGGGGTGCCAAGCCTTCTAACATTCAAAGAATCCAGTCCATTCAATCCAAAACCCTCACAATAAACGCATGTCATACCTATTACTTATCCAATTCCTCCCTTCACAACGATTTTAAATTCCCATTCGTTCAAGATCTCATTTTCTTCCGCTTCACGCTGCCTTACCATCCTAATCCATTGGCACATACCCTGTCTTACAACCCTCCCCATCGACGAAGACGTCGTCGTGACTTCCTGGGAACATAGTTTTTATTAATTTGAGTCAATGAATGTTACAAAATGTAAAAATATTAACAGATTTCTCATCGATTCACTCTTATTGAATCACGTAAGTATGTTCAATAGTCTATTCTCTATGTCGTTATCAGTCATGATGTTTTAATTGGAAGGACAACCACTTGATTGCTTAATCAGAACAGAAGAGGTGAGAACGAGCGATCGGCTGAACCCTTGTCCAAGAGGGCTGGAGTGCCAGCTCCAATGGGGGACCCTTAAGAGCGCATGTTCTATTCCAGGCGTGGTAAAGGTTTTCTTCTTACTCTCCCTCCTTTTTTATGTTCTTCTTCTTCTTAATACTAATATCAAGTGATGGCAAGTAAGAAAAAGTTTCTCTCTCTAAGCCGGAGGAAATTTATGACATCACTCGCTTGTACTACAGCCTCCTCAGAGTTGATTGTACAATGTCATGAGTGTCAGCAACGAAGAAACTGTGCAATTACACTCCTCAGTGTGTCTGATGTGATCAATCTCATTTGAGCTCCACTTGGAAGAATAGAGATGTACCATTATTACCCTCATTATCAAGCTCCCAATATCATTACTCCTAATCCCTTCAGTCACTATCCATCCAATGGTCTCCATACTCACAGGAACGAACTGACATTACTACTAAAAGTGAAATTGCACATAGCACTTATAACAGAGACTAGACTACGTCAAGTAAACAATTTAATATTCATGGATATATGACGTATAGAATCAATTATCATGACAAAAGGGCCCATAGTGGAAGAGCTATTCTTCTTCCTATCTCTTTCCCTTGACATCTACAAATTTCAATTAAATGCCCTGTTTCTTCCAATTTCACCCTTACCATTTCAAAATTTGTAAACCAACTTTTTTTAGTTGATGTCCTGTGATCTTTCTTCTTTTTTTGTCTTCAAGATGTTGTATTGCAGTGTTGAATTTTTTGCTCCTTTTAAAATTTATTTTAAATGTTTTGCAATACCCTTTATCTAATTTTTTGTAGACGATGTTGATTTGAGACTTTTTCAATGCCTGTTGGTTCAGTGAATTTTTTAAGATATTTTACGTATGGGATTCTGTTAGTTTGACCATATTTTGTATTATCAACTATCCTTTTTGATTTAGTTTGTAAGTATCAAACTTACAATTTCTGTTTTTGTACAAAATGATTTGTATTTTTCAAATTAAATTTGTAAACCAACTTTTTCTGTGCATCCTTTGAGTATTTCCACATTTTTTATTGCAGTCATCTCATCCTCTGTTAGTATCACTAGGTCGTCAGCCAGTGCTAGATACGGTATATAGAGGTTTTTGTTGTATAAAAATCTGACTATAGATTTGTATTGTCCTAATCTGTCATTCCTCTTGTTGTCTGATCACGTAAAAATACTGAGATTTTTCCCGCCAATTTGTGCAATCAATCTTTATGGTTTGACTGACACAAAAGATCTCATGCTGTACCCATGTGTAGTCTTGTCTTGATAGACAAAGGTTGTTTATTTGGGCGCAAGTTTTATTATAAGTGTTAGTGTTCGTAAACAAAAGCTTTAGTAAGTATTTTAATTTTTAGAATTCTTCATCATTATCCTCTTTTTAAATTATGAGGTTCATATAAGGAAGGAAAGGACATGAATTTATTATTGATTCCAGTTATTATTTTATTTTTTACTTATTCAATTTTTTTAAAGTAAATTTTCATTTCATTTTGTCTTTTATTTATTTTTGGAGTTGCGGTATAGGCCATCCTCTCTCCCATTAGTTTATATTCATGCTAATTGTACAATATAATGAACAATTTACATGAAATTATCTATTATAATTTTCAGAATATAAGAAACTTTATTGGAAAAATTTGTAATATTCAGATAGCCTAAAAAAAAAAAATTTATATCAGGGCAAATACTAGAATTAGAAGTATTTAGCAGAAATTCCAATAGAAAAAAAATAAAGATCTAGCGATCAAGCTTCAAGCTCTTGCATTATCTCGTTAATTTGCTCTCTATAAGTTATTAAAAGAGATAATTTTTAAAATATATATCTGGTTCTCAAAGAGAAGTGAATTGGAAGAACTTCAATATTTGTATGGATTCCTGACCAATGTATGATATAGGGAAATGAAATAACAGACAAGGCTGCCAACTACCTTCCTAACATGGAATAATCTGCCAACAAACACCTATTACCAACTCCATCCCTCTATCTCCCGAGTCCCTGCAGCTGTCCATGCCAACTACACGTTAAGGAATGTTTCATTGATGTTAATGAGAAACATGAGAGGTGGGAGACTGGAGATTGACCTATATCAGATATACAGAGGTCTATTGAATCACAGAGCAGAAGAGGGGAGGGGCTCCTAGTGCTCAGAACAAGCTTTTATTTATTAATCAGGAAGGAATTTAAAACCTCAGTGTCAGAAAAATCCGAACAGAACCATGAGCGTCTTTAACGCCTAACTTTTTGCCTTTAAAAAATCTGACTATAGATTTGTATTGTCCTAATCTGTCATTCCTCTTGTTATCTGATGATGTCAAAATATTGAGATGTTTCCCGCCAATTTCTGTAATCGATCTTCGTGTTTTGACAAAAGATCCCATGCTGAACCTATATTTAGTGTTGTCTTGACAAACAAAGGTTGTTTTTGGCTCCAGTTTTGTTATTAGTGTTAGTGTTCGTAAACAAAACCTTTAATAAGTACTTTAATTTTTAGAATTCTTATCCTCTTTTTAAATTACGAGGTTCATATAAGGATGGAAAGGATATAAATTTATTATTGATTCCAATTTGACTAGCTTCACTTCTCATAGTTTTACTCTTAAATGATTTTAGTTGGGGTTCGGTCAAGGTGAATCCAAAAAACACAAATTTAAAAAATGTATTTTTTAATAAAGGATTATCTGCCAACGTTTCGGCTTACATTGCAAGCCATCTTCAGGGCTGTAAATATACAATGTGATGAGACTACAATCATAATTGGAATTAACATAATGGAGAATCTCAATAATATAATGTGATATCAAGAGCATGAATGTATAAAGCTATGTAAGAGAATTTAAGAAGAATTTGAAAAACAAATTAGAAAAAAAAAAAAATTTAAAAACAACTTATTGACAAATGAAATACTGAAGCCACACCAACCTATCATAAAGATGAGAGAGGACGTCCTGTCCCTAAGATCACATTTCCATGAATAAGTTTAATTTTACTTATACACTGTGTGAGAGGTAGAAAGGTGGGGGAAGGAGGTAAGAGTCGGGAGGTACAAAGGGAAAGCGGTCTGTTACAAGAGAGGGCAATAAAAAGGACAAAGGAAAAAAGGAAGGGTATTATTGGGAATAAGTGATTTTGGAACTGGGAAAAATGTTTGACAGGTTNAGTTTAATTTTACTTATACACTGTGTGAGAGGTAGAAAGGTGGGGGAAGGAGGTAAGAGTCGGGAGGTACAAAGGGAAAGCGGCCTGTTGCATGAGAGGGCAATAAAAAGGACAAAAGAAAAAAGGAAGGGTATTATTGGGAATAAGTGACTTTGGAACTGGGAAAAATGTTTGACAGGTTTATTGAGAAGGAGGGCTGATGGTTTTTAGAATGTTGAAAATGTTAGAATAAGTCGAGAGTTAAATCTCTTGTTCACGAATAGTTGAAATAACTTTATTTCCCAAAACAAAAAGTACTTTATAATTTACAATTTACTTACTATTTTAATTATTAACTTAAAACTAACTAAGGCTAAGACAGCCTTCTAACCTTATGACTAGACCGACTCTCGGCTAACATCGGAATGCGGGAAGCAGGGATTTCGGGGTATATGTAGTATTTACAACCAAAGAAAGTGCTGGTGAAGGGTCGGTATCGCCAAAGGGATACAGGTGGAGTGCAGCCGACTAAGGGATGCAGGTAGAGTGCATGTTGTAAATCTAGGGGTTGAGCGTCTTTAAATTCTCCCTCCTGAAGATCGAGGCTCCGAAGAGATTCTTGCTATGGACCAAGGGTCAAAGTATGGTACAGTTATGGGCATATTGCTAAGTTCAATATTCTCAAGAGTCGATCTAATATTTACAGAGGGTTTACATTTGTTCTTAATACTATAGATTATAGATACAAATTTAAATACAGTGAGATAGCCAACAATTATACATAATATATATATATATGGGATTATAAATGTTACCGTATAGACTTCCCAATGTTTAAAGTGACATATCTGGTACAGAACATAGGTGAAGCCGCTGAAATGAAATATTTATGAGGTGTACAAAAGTGGGGGGTTTGCAAAATAACTAGTGGTGTGCTGTCAACATAACTAGAAAAATGATTAGTACGGTTAACAATTGTTTCATTATAGTTAAGTTTTATTAAAGAGCTAGACTCTTTACCATCAAATTTTTCTTTCAAATCTCGTTGGGTTACAATATTGGAATAATTAAATGCTAAATATTGGTTAATTTCATTAATATATACAAGAAATGGATCTGTAGCTACACTTCTAGATCCACAATGGTTAATAGGATAGTTATTAATAATTTCTGAAGTACAGTTATCATAAATTTCTTCTGTCCGCGAGTTACGAAAATTTGATATTTTTCGACATTTACGGGTTTGTCTTTTTCAACTAACCATATTTACTCGTTTGAAGAGTCCTGCGAATGATCTGTGTGTAAATATTAGAATACTCTGTGTTGTCATTATTATGATCATCAACATACTTATCTAGACTCATGTCATCGGGTGTCAGTAATTTGTTCGTGAGAGCGTTCATTTCTTGGTCTATAGGGTTCCTGCTTAGTGCATCAGCAACAAAATTAGTTTTACCGGGAATGTGCATTATGTCAAACTCAAAATCACTTANCTACGTGCTAATTTACTTTGAAAAACTATATTCAATGGCCTGTTCAGTTTTACATAATAAACACATACACGCAGATATTTTCCAACGCTTCAATATTTGCATTCCAATATCTCGTAAATTATGGTTTTCCTAAAAAAGGGAAGTTATTTAATCACAAACTTTCTAGCAGAAATTTGAGACTAAACCTAGTTTGGATCAGATTAAAAGTGACTTTGGAATACATAGCAAAAATACGGGATATTCGTCGGAACACACAACTGCACGAGGATAAAACCTACGAAAATGTGGAAATATCTGAGCAGCTTTTATCGGATTACATTTTTGAGCAAATATGAGACTCCTTAGTTCGGAGAAAATAATAAATGTAAGCGATTTGTGTTATTTCCATATAATATCTAGTTATACAAGATAAGATAAGACATCTGGTAATAAGGAAAGAGAATAATAACATATCCTGTAGGAAATCATGATCTGCTTCTTATCGGATCACATTACTCTTCTTATTTATATTGTTATGGCCTACGGTTCAATAATAATTAAGAGACGAGGAGGTCTTTGCTGCTTGTCGGTATTTTCAGGTGGGGTCGGAGTGTGAGTGTGCGATGAGGATGTGGTTGGCGCGTAGGTGAGCCTATAGGGAGTCGTTTTATTGTATAGAAATTACACTTAAACTAACTTAAAATTTGGGTGATTCAATCGGGTGGACGTTCCTCTGCAGTAGGGCGTAACTCCACTGTGGTGGTGGCTGGTAGAGTTTTATAGAAGACCTCCACGGTGCCTTTCATCGGTCTTGTAGTCGGTAGTGTGGGAAATCTTCAGGCTTGTTCCTGAAGTTTAGTGAGGCTTTGTTAATTAAGGAGCTGGCTTCCTTAGTTCGCCGTAATCAGCTTTATTCGAGCGGGGCATTTGATCCAAGAAGAGACGCGCTCCCCATTACAGTTTTTGTTGTAGTGGCAGGGATTGTCATGATCGTGACTGCTACCACGTCTTAAGCAGACGGTGAAGTTGCCACAGAATTTTCTTGTATGCCAAAAATGCTGGAAATTTGAGCATTATGGTGGTCTTGGCCTCCAATCGAAGATGTAAGCGTTAAAGGAAATATTAGATACAGCCTTAGTTTCAGTGTGGGGATGAGTAAGATAGAGATTATCAGTTTTGGATCCGTCCATTTCCGTCTTACGTAGACGTTGGGCTTTTATGTAAGTTGCGAGCTTTTGCTTCAGGTCCTATTGAATTTCTTGAATTGGGTGCCTTACGTCAAAGCCATTTAGGTGGAATCTGGGGTTCCTTTTTTTACCCTTAACTGGATTGGGTCTTCAAGCCTTTGAAGTTGGTTCCAAACTTTGTTTCTCTGCCTTACCGTGTCTACAGTAAATCCGGTTTCATTTTTAGAAAAGCTGATCGCGAAGTCGTTGGTTTTAATCTCCAGCAGTATTTCCCTTAGCCCCAGTGGGGGAAGTGCGGGCTTAAATATGATTGGGGTGGAGTTCTCCGTTATATCGACCGACTGAAGTGGACTGAAGGAGTAACTGACGGGAGTTTTCTTGCCTGGTGGAGATCCCTGTACTCGAGAGGTCTTCTTCGGCAGTACAAATCCCTCTCATTCAATGGGAGAAGTAGGGAGGCAGTGAGACTTTTTGTAGTGAGAAGGCAGGTTAACACTGGCACCGATGGGGAGAGGCAGGTATTCTTCCCGCCGGGGCGCCTCGAGCTAGTGGAAAAATTGCCTCCTTTCATCACGAAGGGTGAGCAGTCAGGTAGTTGTTTCTCCTCGGCTGCTGGCAGTAGAATGTTTTTTTGGCTTCATCTTAAAAGGGACCATCTGTAAGTAGCCTCCTGACAGACCTCTGCTGCGAAGGTTTGGATGTCCAGTTCCAAAGAATTTTTTTT
>KZ808770.1:32808-51955 GCA_000696205.2 Oncopeltus fasciatus
CAAAAGTATATTATAATTTACAACAGACTAACTATTACTAACTTAAACTAACTTAAAACTAACTAAGGCTAAGACAGCCTTCTAACCCTACGACTAGACCGACTCTCGGCTAACACCAGAATGACCTCCGCTCGTGGTGAAGGGCTTATATCTAGTTCCTTATCAGATATCTTTATTATGTAACATATGAGTCATACTTCTAGGAATGGCCATGCTTCCTAGGGGTTGAGTGTCTTTAACTTCTCCCTCCCGAAGATCGAGGCTCCGACGAGATTCTTGCTATGGACCAAGGGTCAAAGTGTGGTACAGTTATGGGCATATTGCTAAGTTCAACATTCTCAAGAGTCGATCTAATATTTACAGAGGGTTTACATTTTTTCTTAATACTGTAGATTATAAATACAACATTACATACAGTGAGATAGCAAACAATTATATATAATATATATATGGGATTATAAATGTTACTGTCTAGTCTTTCTAATGTTTCAAGTGACATATCTGGTACAGAAAATTGTTGAAGCCGCTGAAATGAAATATTTAAGGGGTGTACAAAAGTGGGGGTTTGCAAAATAACAAGTGGTGTGCTGTCAACATAGCTAGAAAAATGATTTGTACGGTTAACAATTGTTTCATTATAGTTAAGTTTTATTAAAAGGCTAGACTCTTTACCATTAAATTTTTCTGTTAAATTTCCTTGGATTACAATATTGGAATAATTAAACGCTAGATATTGGTTAATTTCATTAATATACACAAGAAATGAATCTGTAGTTACACTTATAGATCCACAATGGTTAATAGGATCGTTATTAATAATTTCTAAAGTACAGTTATCATAAATTTTTTTTTTGTTAGTACAATAGTAAATACCCTTAATTCTAATACATTTTCCTTCATATAATACAAAATGGGACTTATGGACTAGATTATAACGAGATACAGTAGATACAAAACTATTTGCATGAAAGGATGGAAATGACAATAGATAATAAGTGTCTAAATTATTAGTTTTCATAGGAATATTTACAAAATAATATATATTTTTAGAGGTCGTAGAACAGTGGACCTTACTTATTTGCCAAATAACTTCTAGATCGTCAGATAACAGAGAAATGTTTTGTGCAATGAGAAAAAAAATGTTGAGTGCAATGTTCCGGGCTTGATGAAATATTAGTAATTTTGAATGAGTTGGTTATCTTCAAGGTCGATATAATGCTCATCAGGGTCAAATAAGGGCACCACTGAGGCGTCATCTTCAACACAATCAGTTTCATTTAATATTTCATATGTATTTTAGAGTATTGTATGTCTCTAAGCTTCTGCGGTGGCAAGTTTTTCCTAAATGGTGATCTTGTGTAATTTAGAGTTGGTCCTCTTCGTTCTGTACGTCAATAAGTTTAGTTCTATACCGTTTAATTTTCACGGTTCTAAAATCTTTTTGCACAATTTCTGTTATTTTTTAAAATATTTGTTCGTGAGAGCATTTATTTCTTGGTCTATAGGGTTCCTGCTTAGTGCATCGGCAACAAAATTAGTTTTACCGGGAATGAGCATTATGTCAAACTCAAAATCACTTAATTGAAAAATCCTTAATCGGGCATTCGTGTTTTTCATTGTAAATAACCATTGAAGTGGCTTGTGATCTGTGTGCAGTTGGAATTTTTTGCCATAGAGGTAGGGTTTAAACGTCTGGCAGGCCCATACAATAGCGAGACATTCTTTTTCAATTGGGGAATAATTCAATTCCGCTTTGTTTAGGGTGCGGGAGGCGAAGGAAATGGGGTTTTCTTTCTTTTCTGAAGATTGAGAGAGTACTGCCCCCAAGGCAAAGTTACTTGCATCGGTGTAAGAATAAATTTCAAGTCAGGTATCTGAATAATTGGGGAATTAAGCAACATCTGTTTTAGGGTCTTAAATGAGGCTTTATACAGAGATGGGTTCGGTTCTACGTCTTTATGCAGGGCTTGGGTCAGTGGTTTAGCTATTTGGGCATAGTTAGCAATAAATTTTCTGTAGTAGCCCGTTAAGCCGAGAAATTGTTTAATTTGATACTTTGTTCGTGGGATAGGGAATTTTTCTACAGCCTCTAGCTTTTGTGGGTTGGGTTTAATGCCATTTTTAGATATGATATGACCCAGGAACAGTAGTTCTGATTTGATGAACTGAGTTTTACTGAGCTGAATTTTTAAGTTCTAGGCCAAGAGTTTTTGGAACACAGTTTTCAAGTGTACGAAATGTTCTTCTACTGAATTAGAGGAAATTTTGAGGTCATCCATATATACCAGAACATTAGGGATATTGTGAAAAATAGCGTTCATTGCTCTCTGAAATGTAGGCGGTGAGTTACAAAGACCGAATGGCATGCGCAAAAATTCATAATGACCGAAATCAGTTGAGAATGCGGTTTTTGGTTTTGATTCTTCGTCAACTCCAATTTGATGAAAGCCCGAAGCCAAATCCAGAGACGTAAAAACTGAAGCTTTACCCATTTTCGCAAATAAATCCTCTATATTAGGAAGAGGGAATCTGTCAGGAATAGTGTTCTGATTGAGTTTTCTATAATCAATAACCATTCGAATATTCCTTTTGCTATTGGCATCGGGTTTTTTCAATCTTTAAGGTTGATGGTGACAGTATGTTCACCTCGCTGCTTTCCTGTTGGGGTTTTTACAATAAATTCTTCCGATTTAATTTCCATTCCCTCGGGTAAGGAATCAGGAGAAATATAATTTTTTGTTGATCCTGTATCAATAAGCCAAGTCAGTCCTTTTTTGCATTTAAAATTTGGAAGAGTTTCTACAAAGTTTAGCTGATATTCAAGGCAGGTTGGGGACTGTTTTCTTCTAAAAAAAAAAAAAAAAAACACTCTCTTTCTAGCTTAAGAGAAGCTAATTCTCGTTCCATACATTCAATTCGTTCCTCACGACTAGTCGCTATATAATTTAATGGGTGACTTCTTGAACTAACTGTCCTCATA
This sequence comes from Oncopeltus fasciatus, assembly GCA_000696205.2. NCBI lineage: Eukaryota > Metazoa > Arthropoda > Insecta > Hemiptera > Lygaeidae > Oncopeltus > Oncopeltus fasciatus. The sequence goes on from KZ808770.1 coordinate 35,789, forward strand.
GAAACAGTGTTTTGGGAGTCTTGTTTTTGTGGAACTTTGTCATTTTTTCTCCAATGAGGGTATTCATGCCAAGCTTTGGTAGGCCAATTGTTTTTATGAGTTTCTCTCGGTTGGTATTGGGTCATATCCTGAAAGGGGTGTTCGTTTGCGTGTGGTGGAGGAACGTGTTGATTTATGTAGCTTTGTTGGAGTGGCATTTGGGAATTAAAGCATTGTTGAGAATAAAAATTTTGATTTTTCTGTCTATAAGTATGTCTTTTATAGTTTTGTTGTGGTGGTTTAATGTTTTGCTGGTGTGACATTCTATGTTCTGTTTGAGTGAATCGTTTTTATTAAGAATTCTGTCTAAAATATATGTACAGTCATTATGCAAAGCATTTCTCAGCGCTTCTAAATTTGGTAAAGTTAAATGACAAAGAAAGTCACAAAGTTGTGGGTGTAAACTTGAAAGAACGTGGTGGATTATTTCTTTCTCCTGGAATTTCATTATAATTGATGAGTTTTTCTCATCATCAAGTTTTATTCTTGTATAGATAAGTGCACGAATTTTATCTATTCTATTTACGAAATCTATTGGGTGTTCATTAATGAAAGGCTTCGTATCAATTAATTCAATTTTTAATTGTACACTAGTCCTAGAGTCTTTAAATGATTTTGTGAGATAATCTAATAATGAGGGCACTGTTTGGAATGAATTAGTTAACAGACAATGTCTAGCATTACCTGTCAATCTAGAAGTTAATTTGCAGAGCAACTTAGCGTGGTTTTGCCTTGCTTCAGTATTTTGTGCGTCACAAACATAGTCATATACTTGTTTCGCTGCTTGAACAAAATAAATTAAATCATCGGGGGAACCGTCATACTGAGGAATATGATCATAATCCTCTTTACAAATGTTGTATGAGTAGCACATTTTCAAAGTATTCGGATCACTTACTGAAGTTACAAATTGTTCTAATGTTATGGAAGGGTTTTTAATTTTTAAACTGTTAAAACTGATATCAACTTATCTTCTAGTTTACTTATAAATAGGACACCATTTTTTTTCAAAATTCACCTTTGAACGTTGAGAGATCAATATTGAAGTTCGAAGTCTGGATAAAGAGTTAAGACTCAAGCGAAGATACAATGCTGAGCTGCAGTAAGTTAGTGGTGAAGTAAGCTCCGGTACCTGTTGGTGAATTTCTTCGGTACGTCCTGAGAATCCTTCTTTAAAGTGCTGCAGTGGCTGTGAGAAGTCGCTTCCAGATTCCTGCGGGAAGCAGGGATTCCGGGGTATATGTAGTATTTACAAACAAAGAAAGTGCTGGTGAAGGGTCGGTTGGTGAAGGGTCGGAATGCCGACAAAGAGATGCAGGAAGAGTGCAGCCGACAAAGAGATGCAGGTAGGTGCATGTTGTAAATCGAGGGATTGAGTGTCTTTAACTTCTCCCTCCCGAAGATCGAGGCTCCGACGAGATTCTTGCTATGGACCAAGGGTCAAAGTATGGTACAGTTATGGGCATATTGCTAAGTTCAATATTCTCAAGANTATCTACAGGTTGCCACCCTATTTTAAACACCCATGGCTCAGGACAACCTTCTATATTATAAATAAAAGATTGACCTGGGCGGGATTTGAACCCGCGGCGTCAGGATTGCGAGACCCGTACGGATCCCCTGAGCTATCCCGGCGCCCCTCCAAAGAATTTGACTCACTTTAACGTAATATTTTCTGGTATAGTAAACTAGTAGTTGACATGGCTGGAGGTTCGTTAGCCGTCGAAATAAGTCATAACTTATATTTTTTCATATTTATATTGTTTAGTTTATACTGTAAATCTTTTTCTGTCATATAACATACCTCATCTCTGTTCATTCCAATCTATAATTCTCTAAGTGTTATAGTACTCATTGTATTTCAGCCCTAATGATGACTTTGGAAGTCGAAGATGACAGTTAAATCTCTTGATCACGAATAGTAGAAAAAACTTTATTTCTCAAAACAAAAAGTACTTTAAAATTTACAACTTACTTACTATTACTAATTATTAACTTAAAACTAACTAAGGCTAAGACAGCCTTTTAACCTTATGACTAGACCGACTCTCGGCTAACACCGGAATGCGGGAAGCAGGGATTCCGGGGTAAATGTAGTATTTACAAACAAAGAAAGTGCTGGTCAAAGGTCGGTCGGTGAAGGGTCGGAATGCCGACAAAGAGATGCAGGTAGAGTGCAGCCGACAAAGAGATGCAGGTAGGTGCATGTTGTAAATCGAGGGATTGAGTGTCATTAACTGACGATAACTTGTAGTAAAGTCGAAACGCCGGCAATAATAAAATAATTACCCAATCACTTTGGAGTATTTCATTTTTCTGATCCTGGTAAAAACCCTGACTGATTTCTCCAGCGTCTATAAACTAGGGTTCTATACCTCCCCTTCACTGAAAGTAAATAATGGTACTTTCATTAATTATCAGTTTTAATAATTTACTGGGTGAAATAAGAAAATGGATGACTTGCCTCAACAGATAAAATTAATTATAAATAATTCAACTGATTCAGTAAAAACTTGTTTGTTTTGTAACTAATCAATATTGAATAATATGAATTTTCATTTATTATTTAACCTGAAAAAAAAAAACAAAAAAAACTTTTATTAAATCTGGTGGAAATAATTTGGTGAACAAATCATCAGTTACCTTTAGAAGATTATACAATTGTATAATTAATTTGAAAAGTTTAAGTTATTAAGTATAATTAATTTATTTGTTACGAATAAATTTACACGACATTATCTGAATCATGTATCGGAGGTTTAAAAAAAAAAAAAAAAATTCATTCTGATTTGTTTAAAAACTCTCAAGTACCTTATTTATGTAATTGATCAGACTATTGTGTATATTGAAAGTTTCAATTAAATTAANGTCTTGTTTTTGTGGAACTTTGTATTTTGTCTCCAATGAGGGTATTCATGCCAAACTTTGGTAGGCCAATTGTTTTTATGAGTTTCTCTCGGTTGGTATTGGGTCATATCCTGAAAGGGGTGTTCGTTTGCGTGTGGTGGAGGAACGTGTTGATTTATGTAGCTTTGTTGGAGTGGCATTCGGTAATTAAAGCGTTGTTGAAAATACAAATTTTGATTTTTCTGTCTATAAGTATGTCTTCTATAGTTTTGTTGTGGTGGTCTAATGTTTTGCAGGTGTGACATTCTATGTTCTGTTTGAGTGAATCGTTTTTTATTAAGAATTCTGTCTAAAATAAATGTAGAGTCATTATGCAAAGCATTTCTCAGCGCTTCTAAATTTGGTAAAGTTAAATGACAAAGAAAGTCACAAATTTGTGGGTGTAAACATGAAAGAACGTGGTGGATTATTTCGTTCTCCTGGCATTTCATTATAATTGATGAGTTTGTCTCATCTTCAAGTTTTATTCTTGTATAGATAAGTGCACGAATTTTATCTATTCTATTTACGAAATCTATTGGGTGTTCATTAAAGAAAGGCTTCGTATTAATTAATTCAATTTTTAATTGTTCACTAGTCCTGGAGTCTTTAAATGGTTTTGTGAGATAATCTAATAATGCTGGCACTGTTTGGAATGAATTAGTTAACAGACAGTGTCTGGCATTACCTGTCAATCTAGAAGTTAATTGCAGAGCCACTTAGCGTGATTTTGCCTTGTTTCGGTATTATTATCGTCACAAACATAGTCATACACTTGTTTTGAAGCTTGAACAAAATAAATTAGGTCATCGGGAGTATTAGGTCATAGTGAGGAATATGATCATAATACTCTTTACAAATGTTGTATGAGTAGCTAATTTTCAAAGTATTCGGATCACTTACAAAAGTTACAAATTGTTCTAATGTTAAGGAAGGGTTTTTAATTTTTAAACTGTTAAAAACTGATTTCAACTTATCTTCTAGTTTACTTATAAATAGGAATCAATTTTTTTTTCAAAATTCACCTTTTAACGTTGAGAGATCAATATTGAAGTTCGAAGTCTGGATAAAGAGTTAAGACTCAAGCGAAGATACAATGCTGAGCTGCAGTAAGTTAGTGGGGAAGTAAGTGGATCTAGAAGTGTAGCTACAGATCCATTTCTTGTATATATTAATGAAATTAACCAATATTTAGCATTTAATTATTCCAATATTGTAACCCAAGGAGATTTGAAAGAAAAATTTGATGGTAAAGAGTATAGCCCTTTAATAAAACTTAACTATAATGAAACAATTGTTAACCGTACTAATCATTTTTCTAGTTATGTTGACAGCACACCACTTGTTATTTTGCAAACCCCCCACTTTTGTACACCNTTTTTTCTTCTTCTTCTTCTTAATACTAATATCAAGTGATGGCAAGTAAGAAAAAGTTTCTCTCTCTAAGCCGGAGGAAATTTATGACATCACTCGCTTGTACTACAGCCTCCTCAGAGTTGATTGTACAATGTCATGAGTGTCAGCAACGAAGAAACTGTGCAATTACACTCCTCAGTGAGTCTGATGTGATCAATCTCATTTGAGCTCCACTTGGAAGAACAGAGATGTACCATTATTACCCTCATTATCAAACTCCCAATATCATTAATCCTAATCCCTTCAGTCACTATCCATCCACCTATGGAACGCCAACGGTCTCCATACTCACAGGAACGAACTGACATTACTACTAAAAGTGAAATTGCACGTAGCACTTATAACAGAGACTAGACTACGTCAAGTAAACAATTTAATATTCATGGATATATGACGTATAGAATCAATTATCATGACAAAAGGGCCCATAGTGGAAGAGCTATTCTTCTTCCTATCTCTTTCCCTTGACATCTACAAATTTCAATTAAATGCCCTGTTTCTTCCAATTTCACCCTTACCATTTCAAAATTTGTAAACCAACTTTTTTTAGTTGATGTCCTGTGATCTTTCTTCTTTTTTTGTCTTCAAGATGTTGTATTGCAGTGTTGAATTTTTTGCTCCTTTTAAAATTTATTTTAAATATTTTGCAATACCCTTTATCTAATTTTTTGTAGACGATGTTGATTTGAGACTTTTTCAATGCCTGTTGGTTCAGTGAATTTTTTAAGATATTTTACGTATGGGATTCTGTTAGTTTGACCATATTTTGTATTATCAACTATCCTTTTTGATTTAGTTTGTAAGTATCAAACTTACAATTTCTGTTTTTGTACAAAATGATTTGTATTTTTCAAATTAAATTTGTAAACCAACTTTTTCTGTGCATCCTTTGAGTATTTCCACATTTTTTATTGCAGTCATCTCATCCTCTGTTAGTATCACTAGGTCGTCAGCCAGTGCTAGATACGGTATATAGAGGTTTTTGTTGTATAAAAATCTGACTATAGATTTGTATTGTCCTAATCTGTCATTCCTCTTGTTGTCTGATCACGTAAAAATACTGAGATTTTTCCCGCCAATTTGTGCAATCAATCTTTATGGTTTGACTGACACAAAAGATCTCATGCTGTACCCATGTGTAGTCTTGTCTTGATAGACAAAGGTTGTTTATTTGGGCGCAAGTTTTATTATAAGTGTTAGTGTTCGTAAACAAAAGCTTTAGTAAGTATTTTAATTTTTAGAATTCTTCATCATTATCCTCTTTTTAAATTATGAGGTTCATATAAGGAAGGAAAGGACATGAATTTATTATTGATTCCAGTTATTATTTTATTTTTTACTTATTCAATTTTTTTAAAGTAAATTTTCATTTCATTTTGTCTTTTATTTATTTTTGGAGTTGCGGTATAGGCCATCCTCTCTCCCATTAGTTTATATTCATGCTAATTGTACAATATAATGAACAATTTACATGAAATTATCTATTATAATTTTCAGAATATAAGAAACTTTATTGGAAAAATTTGTAATATTCAGATAGCCTAAAAAAAAAAAAATTTATATCAGGACAAATACTAGAATTAGAAGTATTTAGCAGAAATTCCAATAGAAAAAAATTAAAGATCTAGCGATCAAGCTTCAAGCTCTTGCATTATCTCGTTAATTTGCTCTCTATAAGTTATTAAAAGAGATAATTTTTAAAATATATATCTGGTTCTCAAAGAGAAGTGAATTGGAAGAACTTCAATATTTGTATGGATTCCTGACCAATGTATGATATAGGGAAATGAAATAACAGACAAGGCTGCCAACTACCTTCCTAACATGGAATAATCTGCCAACAAACACCTATTACCGACTCCATCCCTCTTTCTCCCGAGTCCCTGCAACAGTCCATGCCAACTACACTTTAAGGAATGTTTCATTGATGTTAATGAGAAACATGAGAGGTGGGAGACTGGAGATTGACCTATATCAGATATACAGAGGTCTATTGAATCACAGAGCAGAAGGGGGGAGGGGCTCCTAGTGCTCAGAACAAGCTTTTATTTATTAATCAGGAAGGAATTTAAAACCTCAGTGTCAGAAAAATCCGAACAGAACCATGAGCGTCTTTAACGCCTAACTTTTTGCCTTTAAGAAATCTGACTATAGATTTGTATTGTCCTAATCTGTCATTCCTCTTGTTATCTGATGATGTCAAAATATTGAGATGTTTCCCGCCAATTTCTGTAATCGATCTTCGTGTTTTGACAAAAGATCCCATGCTGAACCCATGTTTAGTGTTGTCTTGACAGACAAAGGTTGTTTGTATGTGTGCCTGTTTTAGTATTAGTGTTAGTGTTCGTAAACAAAAGCTTTTGTATGTATTTTAATTTTTAGAATTCTTTTCCTCTTTTTAAATTATGAGGTTCATATAAGGAAGGAAAGGAGATAAATTTATTATTGATTCCAATTTGACTAGCTTCACTTCTCATAGTTTTATTTTAGTTTTTGTGTTTTTTTTTTAAAATTTAGATGTCAATAAATCATTGATTTAAAATCTTTTTTTTAAATATCAAATTAAGATTTTAATTCATTAACTTCAATAAATAAGCCTGTAAAGTCTCTTGCAATGTTTTACAACTTAATTCATTTAAAATCAAATTTGCAAAGAGTGTTTATTCTTAATTTAAATTGTAATATTTTCTTTAAAAAGTATATCAGTCAAATGGAGAGTTTTTTTACCGTGGAGATTATTAGAAGAAAATTTGTTGGGGTATCTGTCAAGGTTTTAACACCACCTAGAATTTTCCTGATGATTTTTTTTATGTCTTCAAGATGTTGTCTGTTAAGGGTTAGTTTTTCATTTGGATGGTTGTGTTGCAGTGTTGAATTTTTTGCCCCTTTTAAAATTGATTTTAAATGTTTTGCATTACCCTTTTTTCTAATTTTTTGTTAGCGATTTTGATTTGAGACTTTTTCATTGCCTGTTGGTTTAGTGAATTTTACAAGATATTTTAAGTATGTGATCCGTTTAATTTAACCATATTTTTTTTTCCTCTTGCAATTCCTTTTTTTGTTCATAATAATTTGTTTTCATAAATTTAATTTGAAACCAACTTTTTATGTGCATTCTCTGAGTATTTCCAGCTTTTTTATGGCAGTCTTCTCATCCTCTGTTAGTATCACTAGGTCGTCCGCAAGTGCCAGATATGGTATATAGAGGTTATTTTTGGCATGGCTCAGTCAGATTTGCTAAGGAAATTTGTAGCAAGAAAATTAAAAACATAAGATATCAATGAAACTTTCTGTATTTTGATTAGTAATTCCAAAACTTGTTGCTTGATGTTTATAATTGGGTGATAAGATATTGAGTCAAGACAAAGACTATGATGGGCAATAAGGCTATTTTTGTGTGTAAATTTTAAATGCCTTTTTAATGTTCAGTACATATAATTTTGCCAGTTAAAAATTGAATGATGAAACTAAAATTCATTATAGTTATTAAATGGCAAGATTTTATTATTATTATTTATTAAATTCAATTATATCCAAGCAGTTCTTATTATTTATTTTTGTTCACAGTTTAAAATGGAAGATATCAAACGTTTGTTAGGGGNTTTAATCGTTTAACCCCTAATTTAACACCCTTACGGATGGATACATCCATATGAAATTAGGTATAATATCGTACCTTGTAGCATCTAATCCTGAATTTCATGGGAATCTGTTCAGCCATTCCGGCGTAAATTCGTGTACTGCTTGTATCATCATCACCGAGCGAATTTTAACAGTTTTTTTTATCCCTTATAAACCTATTGTAGTTTATCTGTTGTTTATGTAAATACACATTTAATGTACAATGTGAATATGATGTGCACTGAGTCATATTCCATGATTCGAAACCTAATGATTTTCGGGGAATCATATGTTTTCGAGGGCATACATAATACCTGTCTCTTGTCGACTAACAGTCATTTACATTCTTAAATATTTGCCTTAGCATATATTGTTGAGAACATTGGGGGAAGTACAAAATTAGAGGCCCAGGCCCGGAAGGGTCACTTGAAGGCGGCCTCCTGCTTCCAGATAAGACATCCTAACTTAACTTATAAGAGGAATTTTTTTTTTTTTTTTTTTTTTTTAATGGTCTGTCAACCTTTGGTCATTAACACCAGAGAGATATTATTAGAAGCGGGAAGATATTTTCAAGAAGAATTTCTTAGTCAAGGTGAGGTGTAATGTATTGTTAATGCAAATAATTATTATGTGGATGTATGTAGTACTTTCTTTGTACTAGGAAACTATGAAATTTATAAAAAAAATAAAAATTGAGAGAGAATAGAAAAGAGGAATACTAAAAATGCATCTAGATAAGATTTAATATCCTGCCCTCTTTCAGAAAGTTCATTACAGAGTCGATGACCAGTTAAGCTTAATAGGAAGTTTTCTCAATAGAAAATATTCTTCACTTAATTGGTGGTTTGAATGATGTTCTCTTCAGTTAGATTCTTTTCCTTCCACAGATGAGTTTGCGTCTTCTGCAGGAGGTTGAAAATTGGTGTCTGCTTCCTCGTATCTCTGCATACATGGGAGGCAAGCTTAGTGTTGAGTTTAGCTGTATTTTTGAATTAATCAAAGGGGCTGGTGAATTCATACACACCCTCCAGCAGAGTGGCCTAGTGAAAATATCTAAGAAAGTCATCAATTATATTGATTTTCTTGTTGAGGTAAGCCAGCTAAATTTAAATTTTTTTAGGTAATCCCTTCATCATTATTGTAATGATATGTTTTATCACTTTAATCAAAATTACTTGTTATGATTGGCAAACTGTTCTAATTTAAAACAATTTAAATTGGAGAAAACTATTAAGATTCGTCCAAAGAGTTTTAAATAAAAACATATTTGTGATTGAAAAAGTTTTTATTTTGGCTGGTGGTTCTGCCTGAATTTTCGGCTTACTTCAGTGCTGTGTTGCAAGTAACTTAACAAATGTACTATATAACTACAAACTATAGAACAAAAATTTCTCTGTATCCAAACACAACTTATTACATTTTTCTCTCATGAGTTAGTTACTTCCAATTTATTTTATATCACTCTCACACACACAAAAACACACACACACATGTATAGATTTGTAATAATTCTATTTTATAGCATTTTAAAGGAGTGTATTTTTTCCATTATCTTGTTGGAATAGAACTCCTTTTTGGTTGATCTAAGCAAATGATAATGCTCAGACAGTTTTGCTTAAAATCTTTCTAGTTGTTTGCAGTAGTTTTCCTAGAATCGTGCAGTATCCATCTCGAACAAATTTATGATAAATAACACCTTAAAAATTTCAAAAATGCAAAGCATCAATATTTTTTTTAAATCCCCCAAAATAATCGAAAAAGCGGTTTCATCACAATCTAGCCATTGCTTATGAGTATTCAGATTTGTCTTGTAACCCACTTTTTATCATAGGTGACAATCGTCCGTTATAATCTCATATCAAACGCTTTTCAATAAATTTTCACAAATTTCTAACCTCTTAGCTGATTACTGAAGAGTAAGTTTGTGTGTGATGGAGAATAGATGGCGAATAACACTCCCTGTAAGGTTTGCAAGTACTTATGGATGGATTTGACTCAACAGCTTCCTACAAAACCTCAATATCTATTAATGGTCGCCCAGAGCCCTTCTATCTTTCCAATATTATATCTCCACTGCTAAAATTTTCAAACCAACACCTTGCATTGTGCTGGTCAAAGACATATTTCACAATTTTACGAGTTGCTTCAGCTGTAGTGAATTTTTGTTTTCCCCCTGTAATGTCTTAAAATTAGGAGAGTAAAAAGTGACCCTATCATAGTTCTTTGAAACAACTTTATTGAGGCTTTTTTTTTTTTTTTTCTCTTTTTTAAAAGTCGAATGAGATATAACACACTTAGAGAAAGGGATTATGTCTAGGTAAGTTTTAAATAGGATTAAAAAAAACATTTACAGTCCTTCAAAATCTTGAATTTGATACAGCGGTCTTTTTTTATATACCCTTTAATTTGTGTTCATGCACATGCGTGTGTATGGTTAGTTTAAATAGGCAATATGAGTGTGTGTGTGTGTGTGTGTATACACTTTCTATCCCTCTCTCTCTGTTTTTAATATTATCAGTTTCTAGTCTGCATTCATAAATTAAGTGGTGGTATATGGGCAAGTAGTTTAATCACGAATTTCTAATCACTGTAAATGAAAAAATAACATAAAAATAACTGTTTATTGAACTATGCCCAGTGATTCCCTTAATAGTAATCTGTCCATGTGCTTTTTCAACAGTAGTGAGTCTAAAAGTATTGAATAAATGAGTTTAATGTCTTGTTATGTGTGTTATATCCCAACATGCCTGACACTGTTGTATTTTTATGTAATAAGTGTTTCAGATGTTGTTTAAAAATGTATTCATAACACACAGAAAGGGAAAGACCTTTAGATACAGCTTTCACTGCCTTGTTGGCTAAATTATTCTTGACTTCCAGAATGTCCTTTTATCCAAGTATATTGAATCTTATTGTCTGTATATATCGTTATCATAAATGTATTTTGAATGCTAATATCAAGTTCTGGACTTTTTATTTTTTATAGTATTAATTGACTTTAGTATATCATATGACTTAAATATGTTAGTTTGGTTTAGAAGGGAATTCACAATTAGGTTCCGTAGCAGAGAACTACTTGGCCTCTGTCTGGTGTCTCTATAGTTTAATCTTAAAATTAAGGGATTGCAATCAAACACTCTTATTATTGAGGTATCCTCTAACAATATTGTGTATGTTACAAGGGGATTGTGGTCTTTTTAGAGCATCTCAAATTGATTTCGCAGACTTGTTAGATTGTCATATCACCAAGGCTTGGAAATGTCAATTGTATTCCTAAATGAATATCTAGAACTATTGAAAGATATTCTAAGAATTATTATATTATTTTAATATTTAAAAAAAAGTCCAAATAACTCTTTCTAAAATAAGAAGCTATTATATTATCTAAATTAGAGATATCCTGAATGTTAAATCCTTCTGAGATTTTGATTTTTAGGTTATCTACAAATTTATTCCAATATGTGTTGTTAGTTTTATATCTGAACATAGAATTTCTGGTTGAATGATTTTGATTTACGTCAATAAAAATATAATGCAGCATGATCTAAAAGTTTTCTTTATCGATAACTTACCAGTTCGCTACATAACAGCTATAATTAGTGATCGTTACTTCTTTACTAGGTCCCCAATAGCCAAGAAATGTCAACATTTTATATACAAATTTTAATATTCGTTGCAAATTTTTGTTGCTAGTAACAATAAAATTTTCAAAGGCTCTTTCCATTTTTCTATCTAAATATGGTTCTTGTATTAAAGCTCTTTCCATTTTTCTATCTAAATATGGTTTTTGGATTAAAGTATATTGTGCTTTTTTTATATATTCCTATAGTAATGACTTTGATTTGTATGAATGTTGAGTGCTATGTTATAAAATGTTTATTGCATGAATATTATGTACTTACATAGTACGATAGTTAGTTATATTCTATAGAGTAAGAGGAATTTATAACAAATGTTCATAGTTAGTGTTTCTAATTAGTTGAGGAATAGCATTTTTATATTAAGGGTAAATCTTATAGCAGAATGTATGTGTCTACTTTCATATTTGGTTTCCAATGACAGTTAAAATTTGTGCAATTAGGTAGATAGATTTAAAGATAGATAATTAAATATATTTTCAGTTAGCATTGTATGTCACTTAAAACAGAGCAACTTAGCGGGATTGAAGATGTGCTACAAACAAATTCGACAAACTACTTTGATATTATCATACCTTCTATTATCCGTCTTCATTGGTTTCTGCACACCATCTTCTGTTGGCGAGCGCTTTCGGACATTGTCCATCTTCTGGTCGAATACATGTGTACACTGCCACTGTCCGTATTCAACTAGCGTGTGTACAGTGTACACATGTATTCGGCCAGAAGATGGACAATGTCCGAAAGCACTCGCCAACAGAAGATGGTGTGCAGAAACCAATGAAGACGGATAATAGAAGGTATGACAGTTCTATATTCATTGGTGGTGGAAATAACCTTTTAGATTATTTACTTGGATATTATATTATAATTATATAATATAGTTATATCTGAATAGATCACATTTCATTCATTCATATTAGAGATAACTTTTCATTCTACACATCTTAAAACTTAGCTTGCTTCATTTAACTTGCTTATGCTGCCTTTTAATAAAAATCAAATGGCTTATAGAAAATTGTTCTTTGGAATATTTAAATGTTATAAGATATTCTCAGACTGGGACTCCTATAAAGTTTATAGAAATAAGATTCATAAAACAACTAGAGGTGCAAAGAAGAAATGGCTGGTGAAGAGGCTTCCAAAGACCCTGCCCTCTCTAATGTTGAAATGAGTTGCCTAGATCTGATTAAGGCAAAACTAGAAATAATCCCGCATGTTAACCTGGACGAGTTAAATTATTCTTTACCTCAGTACCTGTGAGTGAAGTAACAACAAGTAGCTTCGACTTTCCGACAAATGAAAGCACCGATGACATACTGTTTGATGAGGTAGCTGAATAAGATGTTCTTCGGAGTATTGGCTGCTTCAAGAGTAATGCTTCAGGAGTCAATGGCATAGGTAGGGTTATGGTAAAGCTTTTACAATTGCTCATATTATTAAAATATCTTTTCATGAAGGTGTTGTACTTAATGTCTGGAAAAGAGCTTGTGTGAGATCTGTGCCTAAAGTATTAAAGACAGTAAGCCTTTCACATTATAGGCCATATTTGCTTCTTCCAATACTTACTAAGATTGCCGAGTGGATTATGGCCTTTAAACTTAAAGAATTTATAATTAAATATAATGTGCTGATACCTGTCTAATCTGGTTTTCAGAGTGGTCACTGTACATGTACAGCCTTGCGTACTGTGACAACTGATATAAGGAAAGCCATGAATGATAGAAAAGTAGTGGCATGGATATCACTCGACTTTATGAAGGCATTACTGTAACCATTATATTTTACTCAGTCTATGGAATTGAGTGAGCAGGTTTTGAGCAGGATTCAGTCCTACTTAAACAACAGGGTGCAAAGAGTTCAGACAGAAATAAAATCCTTGACATGGCTGAGGTTAGCTTTTGGTGTACCTCAAGGATCTGTCCTAGGACCTCTTTTATTTGTTAGATACATCAATGATAAACAGATTGTAGTAGAAATTCGTTTTTACATATGTGTGTGGAGGTCTGTTTCAGTGGTTATCCGAATATAGACAGAGTAATTGATTATGCTAATGATGATCTATGTTTGAGTCTTATACCTCTAAGTAGCCCTAGGCTCGAAGGAGCATGACAGCTGTCTGCAAGCAGGACCTTTATAAACAGAAATTATTTTTGTGCAGTTGTGGAAAGAGAGCCTTAATACCTTCCCAGGTTCCCAGAAAGTAAGGGCTTCATCGACCTTTTTTAAGGTCTGTGTAAGTTATTTTCTTGAGACTGACATGAGTTCGCCTGGTTGATTATTTTTTCCCATATAGTAAATTTGTTCTTAAGTAATACTCTTCCTCATTGTTATTTAATTAATTGAGTAATGACATTCTTTATATGAATTTTATCAGTCGATTCAACATAAATTTTTCTTCTTTTTTAATGATAAATTGAATTTAAGTTCCTTCTGTGGTAATTTAATTAACTGGTAGGGATATGTACATTGTATGTAAAAGGGGACTCATCGTCCTAAGACAATAAACTCTCTTTCTCTTACTCCTCTTCCACCTGCTTAATTTATACTACTCCTGCATTTCTGGCTTTGTTAAATTATTATCAATAATTGTTTTTGGTAGTATAATATTGTGAAACTAAAATCAAATATATTTTTATTATTATTTGAAGTACATATCAATTAAAATATCAATCAAGAAAAATAAAAGAGTATACTTTTAAAAAATTTTAAATACTGTGAGTTTTTTGTTTTTTCAGTGTGCAAAAAAGGATAAGCAAGGTGAAATTGAGCCAGTTGATGCCAGTCCTTCTGGAAAACAAGTAAGGAATTTACAAATGGAGAATTTTTTTACCGTAGATATTATTATTAGGTGATTTTAGTTGAGGTTCGGTGAAGGTAAATTTAAAAACATACAAATTAAAAAAAAAAGTGTATTTTTTTAAAAGATTATCTGCCAACGTTTCGGTTTACATTGTTAGCCAGCTTCAGGGCTGTAGAAATACAATGTCATGAGAATACAATAATAATTTACAATATTATAATATAGATAGATGCCATAATGTATTGTGATATCACAAGTATGAATGTAGAAAGATATGCAAGAGAATTTAAAAACATGTAAACAACCTAGTAAAAAAAATTTATTGAAAAAATTAAAACAGTAATTGACCACACTTACCTATCATGAAGACGAGAGAGGCCTTCCTGTCCATAAATATTAGTGTATGTGAACATATTTCCATGACTGAGAGGAAAATATAATTTTTGAGAATGACACCGTGGGTGGGGGAGGTAATAGGCGGAAGGTACAAGGGGAGAGCGGCCTATTTCAAAAGGGGGCAATACAAAGGAAGAAAGGAAGGGTATTATTGTGAATAAGTAACTTTTGAACTGGGAAAAATGTTTGCCAGGTTTATTTAGAAAGAGAGATAATGGTTTTTAGAATGGTTGAAAATGTTTGAATAAGTTGAAGAAATTTGTTCTATGTCCGTTTTGTCGTTAACTGGATTGTGTTGTAAGTTAATGTGAACGGTTTCAGATAAAAGGCGTTTGTGTTCATAGGGTTCAGTAGAAAGAATGGTTATGTTCTCGAGGTCAAAAGTGTGTTCTTCATGAAAAACATGTTTAGTGAGGGCTGTTTTTATTAGTTTTTTCTTTATGTCATTTTTATGGTTATTAATTCTACGGAAAATAAGGTTTTTTGTTTGTCCAATGTAAGAGCCCTGACAATTAGGTGTGGAACAGGGAATTTTGTAGACAAAAATAGTTTTGTTAGGAAGGGGGATGGGGTCTTTGAGGATGGTGTAAATAGATTTTAGTTTGTTCTTGGTGAAAAATGAAAGCCTAAGGTTAGGGAAAGTTTTTCTGAGAGATTTCTTAATATTTTCAGAAAGTTTTGGAATTTAAGAAAGAGAACAGAAAATGAAGTCGTTATTTTGGGGGAGGGGGTTAGTTGGAGAAGTGGAAATAAAAAATTATTTTACAAGTTTATTAATGGTGTGAGTAGGAAAACCATTGGACAGGAGGTTGTCAGTAACACGTTTAATAATATTGCTGTGGAATATCTTGTCAGAGTGTGAGTGATCTGTAGATGAGGTTTTTGGCCACATTAATTTTTTTATAATGAGGGTGAGATGAGTTGAAGTGGAGGAGACGACCTATGTACGTGTGCTTGGTATACCAGTCAGTGGAGATGGAGCCACTGGTGTTACGGATAATAAGGGTGTCAAGGAAGGGGAGTCGATAATCAGATTCCATTTCAATGGTAAATTTTAGACGAGGGTGGTATGAGATAAATGCAGTAAGGATCTGGGGGATTTTTTCCTCCACTTCAACTCAAAATATGTGATAGCTTGTCACACTAGTAAGGATTCATTACAATTTAATATGATGGAATCTTGTAAATTCTTGCTCTTCTTATTCAATATTTTCCCGAATTAATATCATTCCTAATTATCCAAAAAATGCAAATAAAACATTTATTCAATTGAAGAAAAAAAAACATATTGGGGAATCACTAAAATTATTCAATAAAGAATTAAACAACATGCAGTAAGTATAATAATTACCAAATACAAACTTCAAT
>KZ808770.1:52172-71239 GCA_000696205.2 Oncopeltus fasciatus
ATAATTAAGATTATTATAAAATTAAGATAAATAAATTGTATGCTATTATAAATATCTGCATATATTATGAGGAGAGTTTAATAAGGGGTTCGGTATTAAGAAATGAAGAACTAAACCTGATTTGTAAACAAAAAAGTTTTTTGTTTTCACTAACATTTCAGTCTAAATTTCAGGGTTGAGTAACAAAATAAAGCATACAAAAGTAATATATAAGTGTATAAAATTCATAAAAACTGAATACTGAACCATACATAAGGGAAAAAATACATAATATTATGAAAGTCATATTCATATACCTAATGGGGAGAGGGGGACTCATTCAGATATTCCATCACTCCATTTGGTATGCTACTTTCATATTAATTTTTTTTTTCTTATGCTTGTTCAGAATTTGGCTTTCATGTGTTATATATAGTTGATTACTCACAGTTTTATCATTTCATTTATTTATTCATTTGCTGTATTATAACATAAAGACATTTATCTATATTATTACTGTATGTTTTCTTTTGATACTCAGCCCTGATGTGACGGCCTGAAATTTATGCTGAAACATTGGAAAAATTTTTTAAAAACTTTTGTTTTCAAATCAGTTTTTAATTTTTCAGATCCCAAGACTGAATTCCTGACTAAGATCTCCTCATACAGCTCTATGGTCAACTAGTTACCTCCAAATTTTATTATGGAAATGTATTTTTAGATTACACATCAAGAGAAGATTTTATAAATTTTTTAAGTTTTTCATTAGTAACCGATCACAAAAAATACTAGTCTGAATGAATAACCTCCCCAAAGATATAAAAGTTAGTGTAAAAATATGCTTTAATTAAAAACTGCTTGTGAAGCTGTAATGAATACCATAACTCAGAAAAAGAGGATAATATGTAATTATTTTTAATTCGGTCTTGGTAGAGTAACCGTTACTTTATTATACTGTATACATGTTTGGTACAGTAGAATAGAGTAACGACATATATGTTTAAGAGACCTTACATCATATTTGTTTAAAAGTTGTTTTAACAGATAAAACACAAATGACTCAATAGATTCAGTTTCTTAAAATCCTTAGAAATGTTTTCTGTATTTATATAATATTTGTTATTACATTTCCTATTTATTGTTTTATTTGTAAAAATACATACCCCTTATATATATTATAAGTAAAGTAATAATGGTCTTAATTGTTCTAAAATTATGGTATTAAATGCTCATTATATTTTTCATTATAAATATTAATTTGGTTGTGGTTTATTATCCCAAGTAAATTTTAAACAAATGAGATGGAATAGAATAAAAAAATCTATCTGTCCCAGCTAGGACTCGAACCTGGATCTCCTGCTTGCCGGCCTATTCCGGAAACATTCCGTTTCCATTACACCACAGGGACGAGGTAGATAACTTATTAAATTCCCACCTCACTAGCAAGAGATAACCCAAAAGAAAGATGAATACACCGTCTAATGCTCCTAGGAGCTGACATTGTCCAGCTATTTGTCGACTCTCGTCATTTACTTTTTTAATTGTTCTTTATAAATATTAATTTAGTTGTGGTTTATTATCCCACGTAAATTTTAAACAATTAATGAGAGGGAATAGAATAAAAAAATCTATCTGTCCTAGCCAGATATATGTCCGAACCAGGAAATCCAGGTTCGAGTCCTGGCTGGGACAGATAGATTTTATTTATTCTATTCCCTCTCATTAATTTTTTTAAAATTTATACGGAATATTAAACCACAATCAAATTAATATTTATAAAGAAAAATTGAAAAAGTAAATGACGAGAGTCGGCAAATAGCTAGACTATGTCAGCTCCTTCAAGCATAAGACGACTTTCTCGTGGGTTAGGCTCTCGCTAGTGTGGTGGGAATTTAATAAGTTATCTACCTCGTCCCTGTGGTGTAATGGAAACATTCCGACCCGGCAAGCAGGGGATCCAGGTTTGGGTCCTGGCTTGGACAGATAGATTTTTTTATTCCATTCCCTCTCATTAATTGTTTAAGATTATATTTTTCAGTTTAAGCAATAAAAATACTTATATACATCTATTAAAACCATATTTGTATTAAAATAGGCATTGTATATTAACTTTCTTTCTGGAGTGTTCCAGTATGACTACTACTTCTTTGTTTGAATAATTTATTTATTTGATACGTTAACTATTTATAATTTTAGGCTAGAAGAAAAAACAAAAAACAAAGGAGAACATCTGTTAAAAGAACCCCTACATGTCAGGTAATACTGTCACTGTGGCTTGTCCTATTACTACTCTTGTAGTTTACTTTTCATTCTATAGCATATATGTCTTTATAATCTCACACACACGTGCACATACACAGACTTTGGATATAAACCAATATTCTGTTAATTAAATGTTACATGAAATGAGAGGTTTCCTAGAACAGATATTGTCTTATTAAAG
The DNA here is from genome assembly GCA_000696205.2 of Oncopeltus fasciatus. Taxonomy (NCBI): domain Eukaryota; kingdom Metazoa; phylum Arthropoda; class Insecta; order Hemiptera; family Lygaeidae; genus Oncopeltus; species Oncopeltus fasciatus. The sequence goes on from KZ808770.1 coordinate 54,595, forward strand.
AAAGAAATATATATCTGTGCTCATGTTACCTTCCTGAATTTCAGATTGATCCAACAGAGTCTGTCACAGTCGGTTCATCTTCACAAACAGAGGTACTTCTTTTTATCTGCTCCCTATGTTAGTAATATAATCTTATCAATTAAATTAGTATAATGAATTTACCGTTTCTTCTTCCGGGTTGGACCGTGTCGAATTGTTGTTATTTGCCGAGCTTTCGCACATCATGTGATGGCTTCTTCAGGCTGAAAGCTCGGCAAATAACAACAATTTGACACGGTCCAACCCGTAAGAAGAAACGGTAAATACATCTGAAGACCATCGAAGCCTACGTGAACAAGTAGTATAATGTTACTTTTCTGTTAGAAAACATTTCTATGCTCATGTTACCTACCTGAATTTCAGATTGATCCTACAGAGTTTATCACAGTTGGTTCATCTTCACAAACTGAGGTACTTCTTTTTATCTGCTCCTTATGTTTGTTATAATTTTATCAATTAAAGCAGTATAATGTTACTTTTCTGTTAGAAAAATATTTCTTTGCTCATTTTACCTTCCTAAATTTCAGATTGATCCAACAGAGTCTGTCACAGTCGGTTTATCTTCACAAACTGAGGTACTTATTCCTATGTGCTCCCTATGTTAGTAATATAATCTTAACAATTGAGTAGTATAATGTTACTTTTCTGTTAGAAAACATTTCTGTGCTCATGTTACCTTCCTGAATTTCAGACTGATCCAACAGAGTCTGTCACAGTCGGATCATCTTCACAAACTGAGGTACTTCTTTTTATGGGTTCCCTATGTTCGTTATATAATCTTATTAATTAAAGTAGTATAATGTTACTTTTCTAAAAAAATAAAATCTTTCTGTGCTCATGTTACCTTCCTGAATTTCAGAGTGAGCCAACAGAGATTGTGACAGTGGGTTCATCTTCACAAACTGAGGTACTTCTTTTATATGTGCTCCCAATGTTCTTTATATATTCTTATAAATTAAAGTAGTATAATGTTACTTTTCTGAAAGGAAAAATATTTCTGTGCTCAAGTTACCTTCCTGAATTTCAGATTGATCCAACTGAGTCTGTCACAGTCGGTTCATCTTCACAAACTGATGTACTTCTTTTTATCTGCTCCCTATGTTTGTTATAATATTATCAATTAAAGTAGTATAATATTACTTTTCTGTTAGAAAATAATCTTTCTGTGCTCATATTACCTTCCTGAATTTCAGATTGATCCAACAGAATCGCTCACAGTCAGTTCATCTTCTCAAACAGAGGTACTTCTTTTTATGTGCTCCCTATGTTCGTTATATAATCTTATCAATTAAATTAGTAAAATGTTACTTTCCTGTTAGAAAAAATATTCCTGTGCTCATGTTATCTTCCTAAATTTCAGATTGATCCAACAGAGTCTGTCTCAGTCGGTTCATCTTCACAAACTGAGGTACTTCTTTTTATGTATCTACGTTGGTAATATAATCTAAACAATTAAGTAGTATAATGTTACTTTTCTGTTAGAAAAACATTTCTGTGCTCATTTTACCTTCCTGAATTTCAGACTGATCCAACAGAGACTGTCACAGTCGGATCATCTTCAGAAATTGAGGTATTTTTTTATGTGTGCTCCCTATGTTCGTAATATATTCTTATCAATTAAAGTAGTATAATATTACTTTTCTGAAAGAAAAAAATCTTTCTGTGCTCATCTTACCTTCCTGAATTTTAGATTGATCCAACTGAGTCTGTCACAGTTGATTTATCTTCACAAAATGAGGTACTTCTTTTTATTTGCTTTCTATGTTTGTTATAATATTATCAATTAAAGTAGTATAATGTTACTTTTTTGTTAGAAAAAAATCTTTCTGTGCTCATTTTACCTACCTAAATTTCAGATTGATCCAACAGAGTCTGTCACAGTCGATTTATCTTCACAAACTGAGGTACTTCTTTTTATGGGTTCCCTATGTTCGTTATATAATCTTATTAATTAAAGTAGTATAATGTTACTTTTCTAAAAAAATAAAATCTTTCTGTGCTCATGTTACCTTCCTGAATTTCAGAGTGAGCCAACAGAGATTGTGACAGTGGGTTCATCTTCACAAACTGAGGTACTTCTTTTTATGTGCTCCCAATGTTCTTTATATATTCTTATAAATTAAAGTAGTATAATGTTACTTTTCTGAAAGGAAAAATATTTCTGTGCTCAAGTTACCTTCCTGAATTTCAGATTGATCCAACTGAGTCTGTCACAGTCGGTTCATCTTCACAAACTGATGTACTTCTTTTTATCTGCTCCCTATGTTTGTTATAATATTATCAATTAAAGTAGTATAATATTACTTTTCTGTTAGAAAATAATCTTTCTGTGCTCATATTACCTTCCTGAATTTCAGATTGATCCAACAGAATCGCTCACAGTCAGTTCATCTTCTCAAACAGAGGTACTTCTTTTTATGTGCTCCCTATGTTCGTTATATAATCTTATCAATTAAATTAGTAAAATGTTACTTTCCTGTTAGAAAAAATATTCCTGTGCTCATGTTATCTTCCTAAATTTCAGATTGATCCAACAGAGTCTGTCACAGTCGGTTCATCTTCACAAACTGAGGTACTTCTTTTTATCTGCTCCCTATGTTTGTTATAATATTATCAATTAAAGTAGTATAATATTACTTTTCTGTTAGAAAATAATCTTTCTGTACTCATGTTACCTTCCTGAATTTCAGATTGATCCAACAGAATCGCTCATAGTCAGTTCATCTTCTCAAACAGAGGTACTTCTTTTTATGTGCTCCCTATGTTTGTTATATAATCTTATCAATTAAATTAGTATAATGTTACTTTTCTGTTAGAAAAAATATTTCTGTGCTCATGTTACCTTCCTAAATTTCAGATTGATCCGACAGAGTCTGTCTCAGTCGGTTCATCTTCACAAACTGAGGTACTTATTTTTATGTGCCTACGTTGGTAATATAATCTAAACACTTAATCTACAATTAAGAAGTATAATGTTACTTTTCTGTTAGAAAAACATTTCTGTGCTCATATTACCTTCCTGAATTTCAGACTGATCCAACAGAGACTGTCACAGTCGGATCATCTTCTGAAATTGAGGTATTTTTTTTTATGTGTGCTCCCTATGTTCGTAATATATTCTTATCAATTAAAGTAGTATAATGTTACTTTTCTGAAGGAAAAAAATCTTTCTGTGCTCATGTTAGTTTCTTGAATTTCAGATTGATCCAACAGAGTCTGTCACAGTTGATTTATCTTCACAAACTGAGGTACTTCTTTTATGAGTTCCTTATGTTCGTTATATAATCTTATCAATTAAAGTAGTATAATGTTATTTTTCTTATAGAAAAACCATTTCTGTGCTCTGTTACCTTCCTGAATTTCAGATTGATCCAACAGAGTCTGTCAGAAACTGAGGTATTTCTTTTGTATGTTCTCTCTGACTGGTAATACATCATTAGTAGATGTTTCTTTGTTTGGATTCGGTCAAGGTAGATCCAAAAAATAAGATTCAACAAAATGTGTTTTTTTAATTATGCTCCAATGTTTAAACTTACATTGTGAGCTATCTTTAGGCTAGTAAGAGGAGACTTCATGTCACCAGGGTCCTATATTCATGAAATGTTGGCAGATTATTTATTAATGCACAATTTTTAAAAATTGTACTTTTTGTATCTTCCTTGACTGAACCCCAACAAAAAAAGATCTACAATAATCTCTACGGTCAAATACTCTTCCTTTGTAATATAACATTGTATCTTAAAGTAGTGCAGTGTTACCATTGTGAAAGAAAAAATATTTATGTGCTCGTGGTTCCTTTCTGAATTTATGATTGTTCAACTTTCTGATCTTACTCTCAGTGTAATAATATTGTAATATTCTAATATTATTTTATAATTACTTCTTATTTTTTGTAGTATACAATGTTTTTTTTATCCTTTCCAGATGATTGATCATCTTCCAATTTTAAGCATGCATTCTGGGAAGCTATACTAATTTTTTTTAAATAATAATAATAATGAGCTTATCCAATGTAGCTTACAGCTTCATAATAAAGGGGTGTATAAAACATTTTTTTAAATAAGCACCTTTTTTTTTAGCCTGGTATTAGTATTAGTATATCTTTGATATAAAATGCGGAGCTCCAGGGTAGCTCAGGCGATTATGATATATATATGCTATATCCCCAGTAATTAAGGGAATTCTGGCCCGAGTTGGCAGTGAAAATTTTCCAAACCTCATTGAAAAAATGGTTTAAAGTGCTTATTTTAATGTTTTCCCATAATAATATGCACTAATAGTAGTGCAATCATGACATTTCTCTTTGGTCTTATTTCATACTGTATACTCAACCAATCACTATGAAGTTTACTATTTACTCAAGGTAATATTGATTTTTTTTATAAATAAAAAATATCTGAATCTCCTGCATATCAAACTTTCCTCCTCTCATGAATTCTATCCTAATCACTCGTAAGGTAAATACTCTATCTTTACCAGCTTATTTTCATTTTCTACAGTCTTTTACCGATAATCCAATTAAACCATTGCAATCTCCAAATCCCGGCTCAAGCCACTCTACTTTCCACCATCCTTTTTACATCATGACTATGTTGACTTGCAGATTGTGGTGTAGCCCCATATGGGATTCTGAGATCGATTCTTGTCCACTTCTCCTTCCTTTGAATTTCCTTACATTATCTCTTTGCTTTGAGATATCTCTGGATGTCCACCTTGTCTATTTACAGCCCTCCTCATGTTCCATTGGTCTTAAAATCTCTTTCCATTACTATATTTTTTTTTTAAGAATATTATTATTAGTAATATATTATAATATTTATATAATACTAATATATTACAATTATTATATAATTAGTCTTTCCTAATTTTGAATCCATAGATTACAACTCTATATACCCCATTTCCTCATTTGATCACTTGGTAGAATTCTTCCCCTCCTCCTTCTAGTACTTAACAAACATGCTCCACTAAAAATATAGAAAAATAAACATCCTCAACTTATCAATTTTCTCCTGTCCCTTGGATAAGTCACGAGTTCCTAAACCTATAGAGAAAGCAGGTTGCTTTATGCAAGCATCTACTATTATTAAGCTATTTATGGAATCCTCTTAAATATAACTGACTATGATTGGGATGGCTTGTTCTCAATCCACCCATGATGTTCCTTCCATCTCTCCATAATTAAAGTCAAAATAAAAAACTTATCAAACAATTAATGAGAGGTAATAGAATCAAAAAATCAATCTGTCCCAGCCAGGACTCGAACTTGGATCTCCTGCTTTCTGGGCACGAATGCTAAACCATTACACCACTGGGACTAGCTAGATAACTTAATAAATTCCCAACACACTAGCATATATAATATTTATAAATGAAAATTTAAAAAAAGTGAATAACAAGAGTTGATAAATATCTAGACAATGTCGCTCCTTCGAGCATAAGACAATGTATTTGTCTTTCTTGTGGGTTAGGCTCTAGCTAGTGTTTTGGGAATTTAATAAAATATCTAGCTCTTCCCGGGGTGTGTAATGGTTAGCATTCGTGCCCGGAAAGCAGAAGATCCAGGTTTGAGCCTGGCCGGGACGGATAGATTTTTTTATTCTATTTCCTCTCATTAATTGTTTAAAATTTACATGGGATAATAAACCACAACTAAATTAATATTTATAAAAAACTTATCTTTCTTTCAACCCAAAAATCTGCCTTCTATTTATGCAACAACTCTTAATATTCCTTCCCTTGTCTGCTATAAACTAATCTATACAACATCCTTTTCTCTTTCATTCCTTAATTCCAATGGATTTTTCTGGAGCCATATCCCCTCTGAAGATAATGTGAATGCTGTTCTCAATCCCTCCAATCTAGTTTTCTTTCAGGCTTTTACCTTATCAGCCTTAATAATCATCACATCTGCTTGAGATTATCAGCATAATCATCACATTATATTCCACTATGAACTGTCAGAAAATAATGACCCTTTCTCCAAGGTCCTTAATACCATGTCATCCATCTCCAAACCACATCACCTGTCATTCTCTAAGAGTGCCTTTCTGTGGTTCCATTCCATTGGTTTGTTTAACTACCCCAAATAAAACAAACCTCATTCTTCCCTAAGATCATTCATCCCCTTAATAATGAATAGTTTCACTCCTCGTATGAGTCTCACACTTTTAGAATTCCCTCTCAATATTTTTTGAGTCTCCTCTCTTTCTTTTAATCACTCTTCCATTATTTCCTGTCTCTCTAAATCTTATGTAGATATACTTTCCTTTCCACAATTACATTTTCTATTATAAGTATTATTATTCTTTTTTATTTATTTATAATTTTTTCATTTGATCTGCAAGTTATTTCACTAATAACTATCCAATATTTAATATAAAATTTACCAAAATAATACATTTTTTCCTTGATGGAGAAGTTATTGATCATGAAGATATATGATGGAAGAGTTGGGATTTAGTCAAAATGTTGATTAAAAAAAACCACTATTTTCTTCAAAAAGATTATTTTCTAAAATTATATCTTTTGAACACTCTCAGCACAGCTTTATTTCTATTTGGAAATTAGCTTTAAAAAAAAATATTACAACAATATATATTAACTGAAAAATGTGCATTTATAAGAAAAACTAATAGAAACTTAAACATTAAAATTATTAATACTTGTGCTGAGAATAATAATAACTTTTTGAGTTTTGTATACTTTCCTATTAATGATATGATATATTTGAATTTCAGGCTGCTCAGGCAATTGAAATTGAATGCTGCTATTGCAGACTGCGTGCATCAACTAGTTCATCATCTCAGTCCCAGGTAATTACAAAAAAAACTACCTATTGAATCATACAAATAAATAGTCCTGTCAAGCATGATAAAAGTTTTAGGCAAATTTCAATCACTCATGAACATTTACTTACATAAGATACACTGCTTTCTTATAGTAGAAACGTAGTATCCTATCTCTTAGAAAAATATTATTCTCTCTTTTCAAAGGGTTGTCCATTCTTCCTGCTTTTTGCTTATTTATCTTCCCACTGTTTGTCACTTTTAATGTTAAATAACCTCTACAAGATTTACATTCTCTAAAATCTTGAATAGGCTGCAATTTATTTAATCCTGAGCATAAAGTGCAACTATTTCCCTGTCTCGGTTGTTGATAAGCCTTCATCACTACTTTCGGATCGATAGCATTTTGAAGAAATACCAAGGGACTTAAAAATGCTTCTTTGACCTTCCAGAGGCATATGGAGAAATACAGATTTTGTTCTAAAAGAGCTTTAATTTATTTCCCTTTCTTAAATAATTTCTCATCCTTTTTAAGTGAAAGAGTTTGAACTACGTTTTCTTAACCTGTTAACCGAGTGAGACGTATAAATATGTCAATTGTGAACAATAGCATTTACTGCTTTTAAAGCAGGACCTATTGAAATAGTTTGTGACTATTATATGCTGTGTAATTAAAAAGGGAATTCCCTCCAGGTTAAAAGTTAACAGGTTAAGATTTTCAAGTCTCAAAGAACCCTGTTTAAGTGCAGACAATATAACAAGTGTTCTGAGGCCCCATTGTAAATAAGCACATTTAATTCATTTTTATTTTATTCTGAATTAGCTTTAAGTAATTTACATTTTATTTTATTAGTTATTAAGGACAGTAGGTTCTATTGTTATTTGTTATGATAAATTACATTTATCTTTGTTCTTAACTGTGGACTGAGAATAAAATCTTCTTTGGTTCAAAAGCTACAGTTAGTGTTTTGGTAGTGAAATTTTAGTTTTATATTTTTATCTTTGTGCAGATATTAGTCATGAGTACCCCATCAAATGACGCACTTTGTAATAGCATACAATGATCCAAAGGATGATAAAAGTTTAAAGTTTGATGTATTGTTTTCCAATAAATTTTATTTTTTATATTGTGTTGTATATTAACTTTAAAAAAAATTACAACAATATATATTAACTGAAAAATGTGCATTTATAAGAAAAACTAATAGAAACTTAAACATTAAAATTATTAATACTTGTGCTGAGAATAATAATAACTTTTTGAGTTTTGTATACTTTCCTATTAATGATATGATATATTTGAATTTCAGGCTGCTCAGGCAATTGAAATTGAATGCTGCTATTGCAGACTGCGTGCATCAACTAGTTCATCATCTCAGTCCCAGGTAATTACAAAAGAACTACCTATTGAATCATACAAATAAATAGTCCTGTCAATCATGATAAAAGTTTTTGGCAAATTTTAATCACTCATGAACATTTAATAACATAAGATACACTGTATATAGATATATCTTATAGTAGAAAAGTAGTATTCTATCTCTTAGAAAAATGAGATATTATAACTCTATAATCTTCAATAAAAGACTTTTTTTTCTTTTTTGACAGGCATTAGTTCAATGGCAGGAACATTCTGTTGCTTCCAGTTCTTCGTCTGCTCATACATCTGTTTGTATATATGTTTTTGATCAATTAATGTTTGTTTAATATATTACCATGTATATTGGTATGATTTAACTATATAGTAATGTTTCTTTTCTAAATTATAGTTTCACCGGAATGTAAATCCTTCCTCTGCTCATGTTACCTTCCTGAATTTCAGATTGATCCAACAGAGTCTGTCACAGTCGGTTCATCTTCAGAAACTGAGGTACTTCATACAGCTCTATGGTCAACTAGTTACCTCCAAATTTTATTATGGAAATGTATTTTTAGATTACACATCAAGAGAAGATTTTATAACATTTTTAAGTCTTTCATTAGTAACCAATCACATAAAAAGACGAGTCTGAATGAATAACCTCCCCAAAGATATNCCATGTATATTGGTATGATTTAACTATATAGTAATGTTTCTTTTCTAAATTATAGTTTCACCGGAATGTAAATCCTTCCTCATCTACATCTAGACATGGGCGCCGTTTTCGACGACTTATGGTAATCACATGGTTCTGAATCATTGGCTAGCATCTATTATTATTTCACACACATAAACAAACATGCTCGCGCACCTGCACACACACATACATACACACTCATATCATAAATTGATAGTTGAATATTACTGATACTGATATATAAATAACCTGTATTACATGACAACCAAATTCAAATGGGTATTTGGATTTCTAGAAAGAAATACCTTATTCCATATTAGTTCTACTTGCTGAAATAGCAATTCTAAATTACTTAAAGTAATTGCTCTAATCAACAAACTATTGTTTCCTAGCCAACTTGCTGTAGTAAAATTTTAAACCGAAAAGTAAAGTATTAAACTTTTATAAAAATAAAATTTTTAAAATTTAAATTTTTGTAAAATTGGGTTTTTAGGTCGAATCTGTCTTTTGTAAGCTGCAAATAACAGTGACTGCAAACAAGCTTTTTTCTTTCTTATTTTAAATCTATCTGTTTATGATATACCGATAAAAATATAAATAAACAAATACAAATAATCTTTGAAATAATTATATTACATTATAATTGAATATTTTCTGTTATAAAGTGAAATGTATTAAAGTGTTAAACAAAAATTTAAATTAGCAACCTATTAAAATGTCTGTGAATATATATCCAGAGGTAAAAAAAAACCTTGATAAACTTTAATTGTTGCAGTATAAGTTTGATAATTTTTTGTAAAATGTATCATGATACTGTAATGTTCCTGTTATACTTACAGCACATATACATATTAATATATATTGTAAATAAAGTTAAATAATAATTAGCTAAATAAAGAAAATATAAAGACAATTTCAAACTTTATTATTATACCATAATGAATAGTTTGATTATAAAATAAATTATGTCAGAAATAGTATATATCTAATGATTTATTAGATTTATGATGACTGTTCAGTCATGATGTAGACACTGTTGAGTACGAGTCTCTCCCCATCACCCTATTCTATTTGCCCTGATGAAGGTCTGAAATTCAGGCTAAAACGTTAAATAAAAAAGGTTTTGGTTACAAATTAGTTTTAATTCTTCTACTACCAAGATCGAATTCTTGATAATCTCTCTTCATAAAACTTGACGGTCAACAATTTTACCTCCAATTTTTTTTTTTACCTTAGTTGTAGGTAATATATTCTTATACATGTTTAATTAAGACAATTTTGCAAAATCATATTATTAATTAATATCTTATTCTTATCCTTAGCTATCCTTACCTATCCTTATCCTTAGCTATCTTTATTCTAAGCTATCCTTATCCTTATCTATCCTATCCTATCCTTATCCTTACCTATCCTATCCTATCCTTATCCTTAACCTATCCTTACCCTTAGCTAACCTTATCCTTAGCTATCCTTATCCTTATCCTTATTATTATATTATTACGGTAGAGTATCTTTACATGTAATATTTTTCATTATGAATTAGCTCAGATTATATAATGCAACCAAAATTTGTTCTCCCTTTTAGCTTTAAAATCTGTGTACAGAATAAATCAAAATACCCTGAAGTAGAGGGGCTATTATCAGCTGATTAGGGCNTGTATTCTCATGACATTGTATTTCTACAGCCCTGAAGATGGCTTACAATGTAAGCCGAAACGTTGGCAGATAATCCTTCATTAAAAAAATACATTTTTTAATTTGTGTTTTTTTGGATCTACCTCGACCGAACCCCAACTAAAATCATCTTAGGTTAAATAAAAAAGGTTTTGGTTACAAATTAGTTTTAATTCTTCTTCTACCAAGATCGAATTCTTGATAATCTCTCTTCATAAAACTTGACGGTCAACAATTTTACCTCCAAATTTTTTTTTTACCTTAGTTGTAGGTAAATTATTCTTTCACATGTTTAATTAAGACAATTTTGCAAAATCATATTATTAATTAATATCTTATTCTTATCCTTAGCTATCCTTACCTATCCTTATCCTTAGCTATCTTTATTCTAAGCTATCCTTATCCTTATCTATCCTATCCTATCCTTATCCTTACCTATCCTATCCTATCCTTATCCTTAACCTATCCTTACCCTTAGCTAACCTTATCCTTAGCTATCCTTATCCTTATCCTTATTATTATATTATTACGGTAGAGTATCTTTACATGTAATATTTTTCATTATGAATTAGCTCAGATTATATAATGCAACCAAAATTTGTTCTCCCTTTTAGCTTTAAAATCTGTGTACAGAATAAATCAAAATACCTCGAAGTAGAGGGGCTATTTTCAGCTGATTAGGGCTCCATTTATTTTGTAAAATTTTCACTTTCTGCTGTGAGCAGGTCTTCAAGATAAAACAGATAAAATGGCAGGCTGGTTAATTGCCAATGAGTTGTCAATAAAATAAGCTTGTGTTTCATTGTCTTATTCTCATTGGTCTAAACTAATCATTTGAAATTTTCAAATTGGTTAACCCTGCTTGCAAGTATATCCTCAACTAACTTTTTTTCAGTGGTTCATAAATATAATAAATGCGACACAAAATCACACCCAAAAGTAAAATTATCACTTCTTGGAAACGGCAAGTTTCAAGAATATCTGACAAATCACTCGTGAGTGACCAGTTTTTAATTGTGACTTATGATCTAATATTATTGAAATAACTAAAACCTATCTTAATTTTCAGGAAAGGAGAAACAGGTATGCTGTAAATAAGGCCACAAAATCTCTGTTTGAGTGTGTTGCAAGAAATGACACCGAAGGTATTACGAACGCCTTAGAATCAGGGGCCGATGTGACAAGGAAATATTTAGGTGGCAGTACTGCCCTTCATTTTGCTGCATTGGAGGGTTATATTGAGTCTATAGGCTTACTCCTGAGAGCAGGAGCACCAGTGGATTCTGTGAACATACACGGTAACCAACCTTTGCATCTTACTGCTATGAGAGGGCATATTGGAGCTTTTATTTGGCTTGTTTCATGTGGTGCAGACATTCATGCAGTAGGTGAGGGTGGTAGAACTCCAGAAATGTGGGCATATGAAGGAGGATTTCACTTAGTTTCTGAATTAATCCTTAATTTGGCTAACCAACAATGAAATCAATTTTACCAAATATTCAGCATTTGGGTCAACAGATAAGTCTATTGAAATTTTTTTTTTGTTAAAAAAAATTATACTGTTTCATTGAATAATTTTATTGTATAGTTACACCCAAGATTTCCCTTACTTAATAAATGAAATTTGAATTTACCTCTGAAATCATCTGAGAAAGAAAAAAAAATTATGAACTCTAGTGAAAATAAAATTTTATGAAATTATTTTGTATTCATTTATTAATTAATTTAAATTTAGTTTGAATATGTTACTCTAATTTAAAATATTGGAACAATTTCTGGGAAAGAAGGCCATTGGAGATATAGTACTCTTTATTTAAAAAAAATTATTCTGTACATTTTTTATACACTGTAATTTTTGATGGGGTACATTGTTGTCCTGGCTCGTCTATCCCGGGACGTAACCAGTCCTCAGAGAGGAGCCCAGGTTAACCCGCGATAGACTAACCGGCACCCATCTTCTTCTTATCCTAGGATAAGAAGGAGACTAGGCAGGGAGTCAAGGAGGGAATGAGAGGGGGAGAAAAATGCCAGTGCATTCACTCCCTCAATATTTTATCTAAACTGGCTGGAGTAGTAGGTCCCTTGGCCACCTCCTCTTTGAGGCATCAGGGAGGGTGGTTGGGATGCCAGGGAGAGGACTAGAGGATTTGGATGTCCTTGGAGGTTTGTGTGGAACTTATCAAACCTGGAAGGGAAGAGCTCGGAAACAAAAGGTACTAGCAAGGGAGTGTTGAGGATTGTGCGAAGGACTTTGGATTGGAACCTATTGGGAATTGAAGGTTATTTGAGGCAGTGTAAGGATCCGGGTTGCAGGAGAGTATGGCTGTGTCATCTGCATAGGACGCGAGGAGTGTGACAAGATGTGTTGGGATGTCGGCAATGAAAAGGGTATAAAGAACAGGACCAAGGACACTACCCTGTGGAACTCCTGCTTTAACAGGGTAGAGGTGGATACTCCAGACCAATGCGGACTTGAAAGTATCTATCGGAAAGATAGGACATGATGATTAGGTAGTATGGTTGTGGAAGGATAGACTTGAGTTTAAAGAGCAAGCCTCTATCTCAAACCCTATCGAAGGCTTGAGTCATGTCAAGGAACGCAGAGGAGCAGTATTCCTTACACTCAAGTTAGTGGAAGATGCGATCTATAATTCGGAGACCTTGTTGAATTGTGGAGCCAAATTGGTGATTAGGAACATGGTTCATGGAGTCGAGGATGGGTATAATTCTCAGCAAAAGGATCTTTTTGGACATTATGGGGAGGAGGCTGATGGGACGGAAAGAGGAAGGAAGGTTGGATGGTTTACTGGGTTTAGAAAAGAGGATGATGTTGGAGCGTTTCCAGAGAAGAGGGAAGTATGTGGTGCGGAAAATGCCATTCTAAAGGTAGGCTATAAAGAGGATTGCTTTTTTAGGGAGTTGTCGTAAGATACGAGTGGTAATAAGATCATGGCCTGGGGATTTAAGAATGCCATTAGGAAGAATTGCCTGTAATGTTCTATGGACAGTAATATTATTATAAATATCCTCTTAATATATTAGCAGGTTAGATATGTTATCTCTAACATATAATAAAAACACAGGAAGTCACATTATTTGTAGAATTTCTAACAGCTGGTGAACATGTATGTGTTACTTCTTGTACAGGAATCATGTCAATGGAATACCAGTACATACCTGAGTTTTAAAGGGTCAAATATTTTTTTTTTTTTTTTTTTATTGAGGCATTTCAACACTGAAGGGTTATGATTGCCTCAAAAATGTTATGAAGACTGTAATTAGTGGTATTCATTTGCATTTCTGCACCAACCCAATATGGAGGATAATGCAGTGTTTATTATAATTAAACAATGAGGTTTTCATTTCTGTAAAGCAGATTAATAGCAAATTAATTTATGATTGTTAAGTTCTGTTTCACATTGACTTCTTTTCTATTAGTTTTTTCAAGTTTCAACTGTTAAAATTTGTTAAGTTTTGAGCTATTTGATTATGTATAGCAATAACCATATTGAAATCTCAATCCTGAATATTACAAATGCTATGGGAATTGTGGCAGCAGAATAACCTCAGGGCAAGGACCCAGCCTGCTCCGCGAGGAGGGCGGAGGTGCAAACAGGGCAACACCCTCATTGCTACATGAATACATCATTAGCAAAATATATGATCTAAACTGGGTATTGAACTCTCTGTTGACTATCTCCCATCGATATACCAAAGAGCTTAAAACTCGAAACACTGCCATGAAGTACCCTGTTCTCAAATACATATTCATCAGAAAGTTAATTTCCGAACCTCATATGAAATGTTCTGCTATCCAGCATTTTCTGGGAAAAGTTCAATATGCAAAAAGCCATCAATGCCATGAATTCGAAGAGCCTCTGGTATGCGTCTCCTTCAGGTCCAGTCGAAGGCACATTCTATATCGAGCACAATCCCCATCAACTTATTTTTCTTTCCAAAAGTCTCTATTATTTAAGTTTCTAGAAGTACGAGGTTATCGTTTGTAGAACTTCCTTTATGAAATCCACTTTGCCATATTCCCTTAGTATTATTTTTCTCTAAGTACCAGTCGAGTATATTGCACACAAGTTTCTCCAGTTGTTTACTTAATAAATTCAAGTTCAAGGTCAAGGTATAAGTTCAAGTTCAAGTTACTAAGCACTATTGGACAGATTAATAGAATTTGTTATTTTTCCTTTCTTTGGGACTGGCATAATAATAGATTTTTTTTCCATGTTTCGGGTATAATACCAGTTTTATTATTTTATTTAAGATATTAAGTAAAACAACTTTATTTTGGGAGCTGAGGTATTTGATCTTACTATCTGGGCCTGGGCAAGAATCTAAGGCCGTACTAAATTCATGAACAGAAAATGGAAGATTTCAAACAATTAATGAGAGGGAATAGAATATAAAAAACTATCTTGCTAGTGTAGAGGGAATTGAATAGGATAACTAACACGTCCTGGTAGTATAACTGGAAAGTACACCGGCCCGGATAGCAGGAGATCCAGGTTCGATTCCTGGCTGGGACAGATATTTTTTTATATTCTATTCCCTCTCATTAATTGTTTGAAATTTACGTGGGATAAAATACCACAACCAAATTAAATATTTATAAAGAAAAAATTAAATAAAGTAAATGACGAGAGTCGACAAAATGTATGACAATGTCAGCTTCCTTGAGTACAAGACGAAGTTCTCGCCTTTCTCGTAGGGTAGATTCTCGCTATGTAGAGGGAATTGAATAAGTGTCTTATTCAGTCCTGGTAGTATAACTGGAAAGTGTACCGGCCCGGATAGCAGGAGATCCAGGTTCGATTCCTGGCTGGGACAGATAGTTTTTTTTATTCTATTCCCTCTCATTAATTGTTTGAAATTTACGTGGGATAAAATACCACAACCAAATTAAATATTTATAAAGAAAATGGAAGATTTTTGGTGTTCATGTAATCAAAATTTATATTTAATGGAAGGGCTTCAGTTATGTTTTTTATTTGAAGAAATTCAAGAGAATAATTGGAGTCAGAAGAGATTTTATAAAAATGTTGAGCTTATATATTAGTAATATTTTTATGATCACTTATTACACCTTGGTCAGATGTAATATATAATTTAATTGCAACTTGTTTTAGATCTATGATTTTTCTGGTCGTTTCCCATATTTCACTGTTAGGAGTGCTTGCATTAAGTTTAGACAAAAATCTTAACCACGAAAATTTTTTCACCTGCTTGTAAATATATCATGCATGTTTTCAGGCTTTAATGTATTTTTCAATATTATCAGATAAAGGGTTGATTTAATTCTACTTAATAACTTTTTCCTAATTTTAGTTATCCTCTCACAAACCGGGGGTCACCAATATGCTTTATAGTGGGTGTCAGTTGTTTTAGTGCGAGAGATGCATTCGTAAGCCGAGTCTATTATTTTATTTATGTAAAATTTGAATTAATATGTTTATATTAGATGTGTAAAGATCTAAGTCATTTAGATTAATTAAATTATGGTATTTAATTATATCAGCCTCTTTCAATTTCCACTAGATAGGTCTATTTATTGCAGTCCATTTTTTGAGATAAAATCTATTGAAATAGGAAAATGATCGCTTCCATATGTATCGGGTAAAACATGCTATTTCAAACAGGGTTGAGTGGAAGGAGAAGAAAAGGCTAAGTTGATGGATGAGAATGAACCAATTCTAGAGCATAGATATGTTGGAGATAAGTTATTAAAAAATTAGCATTAAATTTGTAGCTTCTAGAATTAGGCTGAGAATTACTCCATAAACTTGTATTGAAAACCTGCAAAATTAATATTGGGCTTAGGAGTTGATTATATAATAATTGTAGTTCATTGCAGGTAAAATGTTTTCCAGGAGGTAAATATAAACTACAAATTGATAGAGGGAATGGATTATGTATTCTTATTGTAACAGCCTGTAAATTAGAATTAATATTTATAAGTTTATATTGAATGCCATTTTTAATCATTATAAGTACACTCCCCGAAGCTATTTGGCAATTTAAATAATAAATTTGAAAGAATTTAAAATAAAATTTAGTGTTACTATGGACAGTAATATTATT
>KZ808770.1:85192-98936 GCA_000696205.2 Oncopeltus fasciatus
TATATAATATATTTAAGAATGTGAAGTGTTGGTTAGGCTATCATATTTTTAAAAAATAGAAAACAAATTAGATATTTAGATTTCTCATTATAATACTTAAAAACAATTCATTGTCAGTGAAAATCGGATGTGGGATAAAGGAGACCCAAATTTGTTATCGTAATATCTTTGTTGCTACATGAGTTACTATAAAAGATTTGCGACGTCACTTTGTTACTTACCTTTCCATATAATATTTATATTGTTCCATGCGTAACCTTCTCTTTTGTTTACTTTTAGTTAGCTATGTTTGCTCTATCACAATGTATCATTCTCTCCAATTATGTATCGTTCTAATGTTCAATAAAACCTTTCTTGGGGTCTATTTTACATCAGTTACTAACCTTGGCTGATGGTTGGTTGGCCGTCTCGAATATCATGTGAGGATGGTCGGGGTTTCGGCCAGGAAGAAAAAAATATACACCAAAATTTGGAGTAATATTTTTATTTATGCCAACGTTTCGGCTTAGCTAGTAAGCCATCATCAGGGCAATGGCGTTGAGTGGAGAAATCTCCCCAGGGTGGTTGTTCACATTGTAAACTGCAGAAAACAACTGACAATCTCAGTCGGCTTAGCTAGTAAGCCATCATCAGGGCAATGGCGTTGAGTGGAGAAATCTCCCCAGGGTGGTTGTTCACATTGTAAACTGCAGAAAACAACATCAGTTAGTCATAGTCACCTCTTCCTACAGACCAACAAAAGTTGAACTAAAAGGGGGACTAAAATGACAAGCAACTTCAGAATCTGCAAGCACAAAAATTTTACAATTAAAATTGATAGGCATGTTTGTAAACGCACTATTCTACATGTGACCTGCTTTCATTTCTTTTAAATGCGAAATGAAAGACTGAGTTCGCGGAGAGCAAAATCCGACGGTATAAGTGGGAGATTACCTGAAGTATTATAAGTGACACAGCCAAATTGGAAATTATAATTTTAAATAATGAAATCAATCGTGGTATGTAATCACGCGTTAAATTTTCTACAAGAAATGCACATTTTTTAAAAATGAATTTTTAGGATTTACCTTGACCTAACCCATACAAAAACTATCTAATAATAATATCTATGGTCAAAAACTCTCCATTTCTACAAATTATAATTTTCAACAAGAAATGCAAAGGAAGCCAGAAAAAAAAATCTTACTACCCCAACCGGGAATCGAACCCGGGTCTCCTACTCTCCGGATAGTCGATATATTTCCAGAAAGTACAAGACCCGGGTTCGATTCCCGGCTGGGGTAGTAAGATTTTTTTTTCTGGCTACCTTTTCATTTCTTGTTGAAAATTATAATTTGTAGAAATGGAGAGTTTTTGACCGTAGATATTATTATTAGATAGTTTTGTATGGGTTAGGTCAAGGTAGATCCTAAAAATTCATTTGTAAAAAATGGGAATTTTTTAATTATCTTTATTCATCAATATGGGATCCAGGTGACACGACGTCTCTCGCCTTTACGATAGCCCTGAAGATGGCTTATAATGTAAGCCAAAACATTGGCAGATTATTTAAAAAATACACTTTTTTTTTTAATTGTATTTTTCAGATCTACCTTGACCTAACCCCAACAAAAATCATGTAATAATTATAATTTGTAGTTCACAATTTTAATTTGATGACTTATTGTTGTAATTAGTTCTCATTCTTAATTAAATTTTTCACTCATATAACTTTTAAATGTTAAATAAAAAACACTGTGTTCGTTATCAAGTAAAACCAAACGAATAGAAGTGGGGATTAACTGATGTGTCAAGTGGAAATATTAAATGTTTTTTCGCTGCAGCGAAATATTTATTTTAAATTTGTTTAAGCTGGAGAAATAAGTCAGGATCAAAAAAATAAAAATAAGATACTCCAAAATTATTTTATTATTGCCGACATTTCGAATTATCTTGCAAGTCATCTTCAGGGTGATAGTGATGTCTTGAGAGATCTCCGAGAGAGGTTTATGGTTACATCTCAGAGTCAAGAGCTAAACTGAGCAGTTTGGCTAAACTCAGTTAAGCTATTGACTCTGATATTACCNTTACTGTTTTAATGTTATTCAATTATTTTTTTAATAATTTGTTCTCTGCATGTTTTTTAAATTCTCTTACATATCTTTCTACATTCATACTTTTGATATCACCGTACATCAGATATTGAAGAATATTTATTAAAATGTAAATTATGTGAAATTTTCAGGAATAAAAATATAAAAGAACCGGTACCTTCAAGACCTTATCAACTGCTTGGTATGGATTTCTTACAATAAGGAAACTATTCCTATTTAATAGTTGTGGATTACTTATCAGCCTGGTTTGATGTTATAAAGATGCCGTATAAGACGGCGTCAGAAACAATCACGGCTATTAAACCAATATTTGCCATATATGGCATACCGGATGAAATTGTGACTGATAATATGCCTTTCTCGTCCTTCGAGTTCAAGAAATTTTGTCAAGGTTGAATATATTTGTCAAGAAATAAAATTAACCAACACCAGCCCACACTATCAACAATCAAATGGAATGGTGGAGAAAGCAATGGGTATTTGCAAAACCTCATGAGAAAATGTGACAAATCTGGACAATATTTAAATTTGGTCCTAATGGAGTTCAGGAACAGCCCAATTACAGAATTATCAGTAAGCCCAGCAGACGTACTGATGAGTAGACAACTAAGAACTGTCCTCCCAACTATTGAAGAAAATCTTCCACCAAAAATCGTTAGGGTGAAAGAGGACAAGGATCTTAAACAGCAGAAGTCTATGCTGTACTTTGATAAATCATCACAACAGAGAACATTTCTTAATGATGGCGAAAGTGTGGTCCATAGAAGAGGAAGGAGGTGGGAGCCAGCCCAGATTATCAAATCCAATAATGCGCCTGAATCCTACAGAATAAGAATTGAGGATGGACAAACATTGGTTAGGAACTCTATGCATCTATGGAAAACAAGAAATCCTTTTACTATTAATGGAAAGCAAAATAATTATCCCATTTTGGACAAGAATATGAGTGAAAGTAATGAATCGAATATTGATACTCAACGTCCAGTTCAATCACCTCACCGTCCACAAGAGAGTTTTGAAGTCATCTCCGAAACCCATAACACAGCTCTATCTCAAGCTATGTCAAGGTATGTAAGACAAATTGTTAAATATAGAAGATTGGTGGAAGACTGAACTGTAATAAGTAAATTTGTATTATCTTGAAAATTTATATTATGTCTAATCAGTTGTGTTTTAGTTTTTATTCTGTAACTTTGTATTTTAGTCCTATCAGTTTTGTCAGTTCTATTTTTGAAAATTTATTTTATTAGTTGTATTGTTAATCTCGAATTTAAATAAAAGAAGGGAGATGTGGTAAGACTGTTAGTAACAACGTTAGAACCTTCAGAGATTATTGTGTCTCACCAGGGTTATGCTCATGTACTGTAACAATGTAAATAAAAGTAGTTTTAGAAGATTAGAGACTTTTAATTCATCAACCATAAATACAATAAATCCTCTCTTTGCAAACTTTACGGTCAACAAATTTATCTCCAAATTCCAATTTTTTAAAAATTTATTTATTTATCTTTTGTGTGCGTGTTTCTTGATACACTGACACATTTTACCCACTGCATTATAACTAAATGATCACAAATGATATCAGAGCTTAGAGGTTTTTATGCCATGATCTAGACTTTTCGTCCACAAAATTTTATTAATGGAGAGTTGGGGGATGAATGTCTTCCCTTCCTATTTTGGTGAAGCAAAAATATTTCTACAATAAAAAATAAAAAAAACAGAATCTACGGGACTTTTTCTAATAATCTTTGAAGAGCTCATGAATGTAGGAACTATCTCTAGGTTGCTATCTTCCATTAGAAACACTATGGCTCTGGACAAGCTTTTATTCCTCTAAAAGTTTGCCCCGGGCGGGATTTGATGCAGTAGCGTCAGGGTTGTGAGACTCGAACGGATCCTCTGTGCCCCAAATCCTCAATTTAACCACTTTATTAAGATGTAATCAACTAAGAGCAAGTTATAGGTGCCAGGCACACTCTGCCGCAATAAAAAAAAATTTTTTTATAATTTTAAAATACAAAAATTTAAGAAGAAAATCTTTCGAAATTTGAAGTCTCCAATCTCTACTTTCAGATGTATCTATATCATTTGTAGTCATTATTAATCTGCCCTTTCATATCCCTTAATAGGGGATAATTAATAATAATGAAATTACGGGAATAATAATAAAACAGAAAAAAAAAAAAATTAAAAAGCATTATCAAGAGGGTTCATATCCTTGTGGAAGGTTATAATGATGCGTCATGTTACCGATGTTCAAACTTCAGAATTTGAAGCAATAGTTTCTTTTTTTGTTTAGCATATCCTTGCAGGACTGTTTTCAGTGATACAGTATTTTATTTTCATATAGGCAAGACATTTGTAGTTTCAAGAACTTATTTTTTTTATTATTTCATTTTAATAGGCATTGTTTATTGTTAAGAAAATGTCAACCGCACGAGATACTTTATTGGACATGGGGTTTTCTAAAGAACAAGTGTAAGTACATATTAAAATTAATGTTTTCTTATGAAGTTACATTTATATTTATATATATATGTGTGTGTGTGTGTGTTTATATATATATATATATATATATATATATATATATATACATATATATATATATGAAANTATATATATATATGTATACAAAATTTATTATTATTTTTTTTATCCTTTTAGGGAAAGAGCTTTAGAGATGACAGGAAATCAAGGAGTGGAACCAGCCATGGAATGGTATTTCTTGGTTTATATATTGTAAAATATGCTTCTTCTTTTTTTTCTTCTTATTTAGTTTATATTGGGTAGTTATATTTATTTACTTTAGTCCTTTTACCAAATTGGTTTTCAGAATTATGGTGTAACTTGAGCTGTAAATCAATTGTTCTTGTGAAAAAAAAATTAATAGGAGGTTTATTTAATTACAGTCAGTTAATGACTCCCTTAAAATTGCATAGTGCATTTATCTCATGAGATAGAATGCATAGATAGAAACTATATATGATTTACTAAAGTGGTTATTTCTGCCATTTTTCATTCCTTTGTCTTAACTTCAAACTGCATCTGGTCCTCAAATACATTTTATCCAAATAATTTTCAATCCAAATGGTCTTGGAAGATATAAGTAATGCTATGCACTCATTTTTATTGAGAGTTTATTCTTTTTTTTTTTTTTTTTTTTATTATTACATACATATTTTTTAATAGCAGAGATAGTATAATACTAGAATATTAATTGATGACACACTAATATATATTTCAGTCAAGTTTCTTTCTTATTGATTCTGTTATTTATTTTAAATTTTGTAGTATTTTGATTATTTAATGTTAATTAAAGTACTATTATTTTCTTAAAGTTAAAAGAATCCCAATTAGGACTAAACTTTTACGTATTTTTGACACTCTAAATGTTTGTCCAATTGCATTTCCTTGGTCGTATATTGAAGGTTCATTTTTTTAGTCATGTCCAATCTAAAAATGTGCAAGGAAATCTTCTATAGGTTATTACTATGTAATTCTACCCTTTCTTTTATGTACTTTTATGTTAACTGTGGCATCCTCTAAAATTATTTTCTATTTTTTATCTACTTTGGGTTTTAAAGCTCTCCAAATTGATTAATAGGTATAAATGGTTGCTCTATTTTCTACAATTGCAAACTGTCTTGGTTTTAAGAAATTAATATTATTTCTTTCTATATTACAATTTATACTTTTTACACTTATTTATGGCTAAGCAGCATTGAATGTTTTAGTTTTAGTTATTATCTAATCCCAAATTTTTGAAACTAAGTAAGACTCTCAATGAGTCTGTGTATATTAGTGACCATGGTGAAGGTCCACATATATTATATTAAGCTTAGCTTTGGAATCAATTACTATATTTGATTAATTCATGTTATATTGAAAGACCTAAGTGCATCGTGCAAGAAGTAGTTTCACCATCAGTATATTACATTTTTGTATTGAGTGGGTGAAAAGTAGTTAATGAAACTCAACTAAGATTATTCCTTGATAAAATTACACAACAAAATTGAACAATTAAATGGGTTTACCAGAACCTAAATTTCAATTTTATGGCGTTTAAGCTGAAATAATTGCTTTTCTGGATGAAATAAGTCATATTGCTTTTAAAAATAAAAAAATTGTCGTGCAGGAACTGCATGATCTAAGCAGATTTCCCATGTTTCATTAAAGATGGATATAATGAAGAGTAAATGAGCAAATCTAATTTAAATGCCAGAGAGAACTCTGAATATTAAAGGTGCGACTTCTCTCCTAGAAAAATCTCTTTACCACTAAATTTTACTCTAGACTTTCCTAGAAAGAAGAGTGGGGGAAACAGTCACCCATTATAATTGTAATATTACATTTTTTCCTTAAAAAGCTAACCTAAAAAAAAAAAATTTGAAGAACATAAATATTATAAAATTACATTTCACATATGATCTATAAAGTTTTTCATAACTTAAATTGTAAAGTTGTAGCTTCAGAAGATATCAATATCATAAATTTAGTATTTTTCTAAGCTACCCCTTTCCCTCATGCAAATCCAACCAAAAATTAATTCTTTCGAGTGTTTGTAATAAAAAGGCAAATTTGGTTACCTTAAGTTAAGAGGGTTTGCCCAACACTCCTAATTATATCCACAAATATCTTTCTTGATATACTTTTTTTTAAATTTTATGAAATAAAAATCTTAATAAAATAAAATCTTATACATATTTTGNGAGTTTCTCATTATCATAGTTGGTGAATAATTGTATTTGAATTTCCATGTCATGCAATTCTCAACACTAATAGGAATATATCTCTAATCAATAAACAAATCTGTGCAGAGTGTCATCAACCTAAATTAAATATTGTGCTCTCTGTGCCAAAAAGAAGTTTTATACACACATTAGATATTCTAAGATGATTTTTGTTGGGGTTCGGTCGACCGAACCCCAACAAAAATCATCTTGAAATATCTAATGTGTGTATAAAACTTCTTTTTGGCACAGAGAGCACAATATTTAATTTAGGTTGATGACACTCTGCACAGATTTGTTTATTGATTAGAGATATATTCCTATTAGTGTTGAGAATTGCATGACATGGAAATTCAAATACAATTATTCACCAACTATGATAATGAGAAACTCACTTAAATAATGGAGTTCCTGCGTACTTTTTTAATCGGAATAGTAAATAAGCTTTTGAAAAGCAGGGTGATAATTTTTACTTGTCAAATAGAAACCTTTGGCATTCAATTTGTCTATTCTGTCGGTAATAATGGACAAATGGATTTTAAAAGTTGTAATTAAGCTCATTGCTTTCTATATCAGAAATTAGGAATTAACTAATTTATGTACCTTACTCTCTTTGTCAGATGAGATACATTTTTCTTTTAGTTGATCAATCAGCTTGTATTCTGAAAGAAAATTAATCCTGTGCTCTCTGTCTGATTTTTGAATTGAAAGGGATTTTTGAAAAACTATTGGTGTAATTTTTTATTGGTTTTATTGTCTTTTTTCCAAATTTAATTTGAATATTTTTATTCGATATATAGGAGGGCATGCAGCCCTTCTAAGATAGGACTTGAAGTATCTATACTTTCTCTTGACTTGAGAAATTCTTCATTTTGTATATTCAGAGTTTCAGCATCAACAAAAGCTTAGCTTGGTCAACTAATATTCTTAGGAATCCTGTTAAGGCAGAGATTTTGCTGAGATAATATTTACATTGGATTTTAAATATTGGTCATTTGTTATTTCTTTCAAACCTTTTGTGATTATTTTTTATGAGTCCCGAAAAGGACTGAACAAGAATTTCTATACAAATGGTAATATTTGAGGATAAATTTAATCATTAACTTTGTCTCTTCTGGATTTTTAAAATAGTTAAAAACCTTAAAAATAGTAATAATTTATTCCACTCTGTGAAAACTTCAATGAATGATATTATCGTGGGATAAAAACCACATGAACTTCTATGGCTTTCTTCATTAGTCATAATACCAATAGAATATCCATTATCAATATCATGAGAGGAACTCTCGACACTGAGAATTTTTCATAGGCTAGATCTCACAGGTAGATGAAGACCTCAACATGATAATACCGCTTACAGCAACTTCGCTCTTACATTTAGGAGGTATGTTAGCAATTTTTTTAATATTGTCTTCACAATAAGATTCACTATTTAAAAATTATTATGCTTTTTTTTTTTTAAAGTATGGGCATAAGAAAATATTTTAGTAATTCTTTGAAATAAAGTTGTTTTTATTAGGTAAAGACATTTTCTTTTTTAAAAAGGCTTTTTTTTTTTTTTTTTTGTCTTTTTAGTGAATCATTATTTAGAATCAAGTGTAGTATTTGAGCCATAGAAATTTCTTTAACATAAATAGGTGAATTATCAAAGCAAATCTAACCTGCTGCATTTTCCTCATTTTTACTTATTGTGCAACTCTCTCACCAGAGAGCATGATTCAGACTATGAGAAGAAAGTCACCACAGATATTTGTAACTTGGAGAAAGAAGTATGGCAATGCACGAGGGAATCAGAGTTCTCCTAATTAGGGGATCTACATAACTGTAGCTTGTCTTAGTAGAACATAACTGGTTCATTAGGATGCACAACTGCTCATCAACCTCAGGCACTGGGTATTTGGCATGTTTAATATTACTATCTTTAAACATAAATATAGTGTGGTACCACTACTGAAACAATCTCCTTCAGTTGGCAAAGCTTTAACAAATTGCTTCATGAGACCCAATTTTATATGAAGAGGTGGAAATATAAGGTTCTTTCTGTCACTAGTGGCTGATGCAAGATGTTAGGATCACCTGGTCTCAGGTCCGGTCTTGGCGGTCAATTTTAGGCACCAAATGCTAGGCAGGAGTTCTGCTGTCCCACTTACACAAAAAGCAGGAATACTTTGTGTATCCACGTTGTTGACCAAGTAGGAAGCAGACCATTTTAAGGTCAACACAAATGATCCATTGGTGTATGTGATATTGCAACAGATCAAGGACTTTCTTTATGGTGTCACATTCTTCACGCAAACAAACTGAATGGCCAATTGGAACTGAACCAAATAAATTTCCATTGTGGAGGAGAACACACTTCAAGCTGCGCTATATAAACAGTCGCCAGTCAGTTGCATTATAATTTGAAATTCCCTATTCTTCCATTAAACCACTTACATTATGGCAAAACACAAATCCATCATGACGTTGAAAGTATTGCAAAAATGTCCTTTCTCGTGTTCGAAAATAGGATACTTTGGCTCCCTTTTCAAGCAAGTTTTTCTCATTGAGTCGTGATGCTAAGAGCTCTGAAGCTTTTTTGGATAGTCCCAAATCTCGTACCAAATCATTTAGCTCTTGTTGTTCAAATGCCTTATGTACGGAGTCGTCTTCAATGTCGATTTCGAGATATTAAGGTTGCTTTCATCTTCATCATATCTCTTCCAAAGAGGGAAATTCAATGGATTCAATCGGCTGAATGCGGTATTGGGCGTATAGCTGACGGTAAACTAGGATACTCTATTTTAAATTTGTTTTTCTTGTTATATCCCGATGTTTTCACTATACAAAAGTAACAATCACTTGAATGATCTTTGGGGTCGCTCCAAGTCATAGATATATCAAATGGAAGCTTAGCACGTGTTCCCTTGGTCCACAACCGTAAACCCTCAACACACTGTTTACACACTTTATGAGGTTCCCATGCTTTATCTTGATCACCAAGTTTCACTTTAAAATAGGCAAAATATGCTTTTATGACAAATGTACTGATGTTTGTCCTTTGACTGGGAGTGGTAAAACTGCCTTATATATAACAAAACGAATCAGGGCTGTTTTTGCACTTTTGACGTGTAGGAGCAGAGGTAGCCATAAGGAAACGTTTCAGTTCAAACACACTATTTAGTTCTGTACACTTCCGTAACCAAGTACTAAATACTGCTTATCGACACACAATTTTTCACTTCAGTATAACAGATCTAACTAAACAGGCAGGTCTAGACCAGCATGCGCCCCACCCACATAGAAACCGCACCTGAAGTGATAGAAAGAAACTAAAAACAGTTTTGAAACCAGCATGCCTAATTCTATAGAAAGCAGCTAAAAAATCTAATTCAACAGAATTGAGTTTCTAATTGTTCCCCTGTGTTATTGATGTGCATATTTTTCATCAATAGTTTTTGATATGACAAATTAATTCAACAACTATTTAATTTTAATCAGGATTCTCGCCCACTCGGATGAGTTGCAAGGATCAAGTTCTTCTTCCAGTGGTCAAAGCAGTAGCACACAAGTTACTGATGTATCTTCTGATTCTTCAAACAATCCAAGTGAACTAACTGCCAAGTCTCTAAAATGTCTAGAGTGAGTATTAAATTGTTAATAGTCAAGTAAAACATTAAGGGAATGAATCACTGTATTAGTTAAAAATATTTTTTCTTCTCATTTTCAGTTGTGATAGGTTGTTTAAAACCCAAGCAGAAGTTGAATTCCATGCAGCTAAATCAGGTCACTCAAATTTTGCTGAATCAACAGAAGAAAAAAAACCTTTGACTGAAGAAGAGAAGGCTTCTCAATTGAAACTTATTGGACAGAAAATAGCAGAAAAGAGAAGAGAACGTGAGGAGAAAGAGAAGGCTGAAGCCCTGGAACAAGAAAGGAGAAGGATCCAAGCTGGGAAAGAAATGGTCAATATTAAAAAAAAGTAAGTATTTCATGTTTCAGTTTACCTCTTAAACCTTTTTTAGTTGTAGGCATCTGTAGTGAATATTTTTCTCACCTAAAACTACTTAATTGACAAATTGATCTCCATATCTTGCTTCTTGATTTGAGTTAGTGCTTGATTTTTTTTATTGGAGAGCACCATTTTTGTTCATTTTTTTCACAAACTATGTGTACAGGAACTCTATAGTTGGCATCGATCAAATCCCCCACAACTACTGGTGTAAATTTTTCAAAAAAGAAAAAGTCTTAGTGAGGTTGAAGTGGCAGATCTTTAGGTGTATATTCGGTCGAATCTGTGTAAACCAAGATTTTCGGCTTAGGACTAACACAAATGAATTTATTTAGCTGACCTTGTCAGCTTAATATAAATTGGAAGACTTCTTTGTGCTGGATATAGACATGTGGCCAGAATATTAGACAGCCAAATTCCCAAGAAGCTTCTCAATGAGCTGGTACATGGAAGTAGGCTTGTAGGACAACCGAAACTGCATTGGCTGATAATGTCTCTGCCAATGCTCGGTTCATCCTTGGGGTCAGGAATTGTTCATTTTGCAATTGTTCAATTTTCATTTTCCTATGTGACTTCTAAAATATTTTTTTAGAAATAACAAATAAAAAATCTATTGTTTCATTATTCTTTACTAAAAATTTAGTCCGCTGCATTGAAAAAACTTGTTGTACCTTAATTTCACATTTCCCTTAATTCCCCACTCCTATTTGTCTGTTTACACTCTATAGGGGTCCTTAGTCATTCAATTTACATTTAAAACATGTTAAAATGTAATGGAAAAAAAAATGGAAAACTTTAGCTAGCAGAGTTTTGACAGACATACACATAAAATTTGGATTTGGATGGACAACACCAGTTTGGCAAGCATGGCAGTTTACAGCTAAGATTGAGTTTATTTAATTTAATAAATTATTACTATCTGATCAATTAAGCATACTTCTTAAATATAGGCCTATATTCAATTTTTTTTTTAATATGAGAATTTTTTTATTATCAATTCAAGATAGGATGAATGAACCCCCTGATATTAATTCACCAGAAGTTAAAAGGAAAAGAACATTCAGGAACAAAGTATTATTTAATCCAATAACATATCAATAATTAAATGGATAGATGGGGCTTCTCTAAACAAAGTCTCCCCTTTTTTAATATATAGTCATTTATGCACAATGTTGTGAACCTAAAAATGTTTTTAAAAAACTTATAGAAGGGATTATTTTAGCTAATAAACTATTATGCTTAAAAATTATAGGGGGGCTAGATGGGCCCTGGTGGGGTGGATGGGGTTCGCTGCGCGCGGGCCGGACATCGTCGGTCTGTCTGGTGGGTGGTGGGTGGCTGTTACTGGGATCATGAGGACTATGTTCCCTGCCCAGCTCTGAGGGTCTGGTCGGCTGGCACACACGAGCAGATCCTCTCTCAAGGGCTGTAGCCATAGAGCAATAATGTTGATCCATGCATGTAGGATGGTCCTGGGACAGCTGCGTGCCGCCTGTCGGCTGATCGGGGTCCGGCTGGCGTGGGGCGGGTACCCGTCCGTCGCGCCGGGCTCGTCTCCTTGCGGCGGCTACTTTAACGATTTACATACCTCTAGGGAATTATTATCTATTATATTTGAGGCATCCATGACCTATATGCAGCACTTGGCAGACATTACACTCCATTGGCTCTTCTTCATTAGATAAATGTGGATTAAGTTTGTGTGTCCAATGCACAATCGGATTAACACTACTTCTTCCCTTCTGTCTCCACAAAACGAGCTGTTCCAATAAGGAGGTATCTTTTATTGACCGAATCTCTTCACTAGCTTCGGTTTTCCAAGCATCTGTGAGTCTTGGTTGCAAGATTTTATTAGCCAGCCTTTTATGTTGTTTCAAGAATTAGTGGTACAATCAATTCAGCTGCTTGGTGAGCTTTTTAATTTCCTGGAATACCTGCATGTGAGGGAAGCCAGAGAAAAAAAAAAGTTTTTCCTTGAATATGTCAAATTTTCAGGTGGTGTAGAAGTTTTGAAATCAGAATTCCATCGCTGTTGAACTTGGCCGTTCTTTTCAGGAATAATGGAGTCCGTGCACTCTAAAAAATCTTTACCAGTGGATGTAATAGTGTAATTATTAATTAATAATGTAATTGTATTGCAGTTGAGATTGCTTGCATTTCCGCCGAAAAGATCAAGGTTATTGGGTTGAGCTTTTGTTTCATAACAGTATTGTTACAAACTATTGATGATCCAACACTGTTTTAAGTTTTTGACCCGTTCATATAAATAATGATTTTATTTATGTTAAGCATGATTATTTCTTTTAATAAATTATAATTCTTAAACAAATTATAATTCTTAAACAAATTATAATTTATTTGCTTTTAAGACCAGTTTGTTTTTATGGCTGTTTTTCTTCATTGAAGTTAGAGGTCAGTTTGTGTTGTTATCCAGATCTATGGTGGTTCCTCAAGATTGTTTTGCAAATTTATTTCTGGTAATGAAGTAATTATATTTTGCTGACTTAAGGCAAGGGTGGTGCAGTTCTTTATTAAATACGTGAATGTTCTTAGGGTAAAATATGAATTTATAAGCCGGATTTGAGGGTTGAAATATTATTTTTGGTAGATGAGTAGAATAATTTTCCTTGTGCATCGGACACACGAACGTTATCCACATTTATCTAATGAAGATAAGCCAACGAAGTGTAATGTCTGGCAAGTGCTGCATATTGTCGAGGACTGCCCCAAATTTAGATGCCACTTAAACTAGTAACAAGTAAACTATCGGAATGCCTAGGAAACAACATCTCCGTAGTTGATAAATTATAAATTATACAAAGTATATTTTTAAAAAAGTGGACTTATTTAAAAAGATATAGGCACCAAGTCAAACATTTTATTTATCACTTAAATTGCATAAATATCCTGCTTTATATATATCCTCTTTG
>KZ808770.1:100587-119918 GCA_000696205.2 Oncopeltus fasciatus
ATATATATATATTTATATTTGATTTGTGATTTTAAAATAATCAAGTAATTTTTTTTAAACAGAATGGAAGATGAAGAATTAAGGAAAGCTATTGAGCAAAGAAAGCGAGAGAAAGAAGAAGATAAGCTTGCCCGCCAAAGAATTAAAGCTCAAATTGAAGCTGACAAGCAAGCAAGAAAAGCTAAGCAAATGGGAGAGAGTCCAGCTCCTCCTGTTATTCAATCTCCACCTCAAAAACCTGCTGTCAAGAAAGATTACAACGAAACTAAAATTCAGGTAATAATCATGTGTCTGTTACAAGAACTGGTTGCAGAACCAGCTAATTAAAGTCATGGTTAAATTAGCCGAAAATAAGCTTCTTTTTTTTAATAACTTGTGAGGCAGGAACAATTCAATAAGTTCTGTTCTGTTTTTATCTTTATCCCAGAAAACTCCTTTTTTTTTCCCCTTTCTGCATGTTCAATCTTAGATCATTTTGCAAAATTAAGTCTTTATGCAATTAATGCAAGGGAATTTAATAAGTTATCTAACTCATCCCAGTGGTGCAATGGAAGCATACTGGCCCGGCAAGTAGGAGATCCAGGTTCGAGTCCTGGCTGGGACAGATAAATTTTTTTTTATATTCCCTCGCATTAATTGTTTAAAATTTATGAGGGATAATACACCACATCTAAATCAATATTTTTAAGTCTTTATGATGTTACATCATGTACATACATATTTATATAGATGTTTTTTATTTTTGTTAAAAGTCATATTTTTCGTAACAATTTACTTATTACAAAATAATGATATGTACTTTTCTATAGCTTTTAAGTAGGCATTAAAAAATGAGTTAAACTAGCAAAAAGTTATTGTGCTATTATTATTATCAGTTGATCAAGGTAGCATATATTTTCGTCACTTTCATTTTTCATGTCGAAAAGGATTTGAAAATAAAAAATATTTAATGTCAAAATAAAATTTCAGATGCCAAATTGTTAAAGGTTTATTAATAAAATGTGTTCTTTGTCTTGTTGCATTGGTCTATAGGTGCTTTTAAGGTTAGCAAGAATTAATCTTTAATGACAATTTTAAGACAATTTGTACATTTTTGTCAATAGTTAAAAGGTTTCTCGTGTTTTCTTGTTCTGTTACATCTGGGTAGCTATAAGTTCAAATTATTATTCAGTACCAAAGTTATATATTATAGATATTGATTTTCTGATTAATGGTCCATCAAACTTAATTTTTAGTCAAATGGAACACAACTTGTTATAAACTAAAATTAAAATTTTAAAAGCTTTATTGGTTTCTTCGTGTATTTCAAAGTTTATTTTATTTTTTTTCCTGAACCTCTCATTTCTTACTATATTGCTTTATTAAATTTTGATAATGATATCATTTTTATCTTATTATTTTGTACATGAAAGTTTTTATTTATTTTTCTTTTTTTTCCTTTTAGATTAGATTATTAAATGGCCAATCTTTAACCCAAACCTTTGGAATCAAAGAACAATTATCTGCTGTGCGCCTTTATATTGAAATTAACCGAACAGATGATTCAGGACCATTTGCTTTAATGACGAACTTTCCAAGAAAGATTTTTACATCTGAAGATTATGATAAGCCTTTGGAAGTTCTTGGTAAGCTATGTTCATTATTTAGCAATGAGTTATGAATTATTTTTACTTAATTTCTTTATATTATTCAAGGTAAAGATTTCTGTAATTTTAGCAAAAAAAAATTTTATTTTTTTCCAGGCCTTGTTCCCTCAGCAGTTATAATAGTTACACGTGCAACTCCGTAACTGTAAATTATATTAGCTGTATATAAATAGTTTTAACACTCTTTTATTTGTTTAACAAATAATTACTCAATATTTTAAGATTTTATCTGACTAAACTTTTTTTTTTTCTTTTTTTTTTTTCCAGTAAATCTAGCTATTAATATTAAATAGTTTTATGTTATTATATTATCTGCTGCTGAAGTTAAAATTTGTAAATAACTATTTTTGTGTTAGTTCATACTTCCTCATTTTTCTGTAAAATACATTTTTATTCAAATATAAATTTTTAAATGATTTTGTTTTAAAAATCATTAAATAAAAATATTTCTGTGGTCATGTATTAATTTAAATTTTATTTAACCTCAATTTTGGAGTTGTAGTATTCATATTTGTGAAATATTTTTCATAAATATATGGATATTATAAATAATTCATCATTAAATTAATTTGATTCATATGGTAAAATTGATTTATTGGGCTACAAAGCTAATAGAAGTATTTTTAAGAATGCCAATTTGTTTAGGTTAAGTTGTACTTCCTCTATTTTGCCTCATAATGTGTGTAGATTTTTAAAATTTTCCTCTTTTCTTTACATAAACAAACACACACACACACATATATAAAAGGAAACATTGGCGGCTGTGATATATATAATAAGTAAGAACAGGTGGAAGAAAGAGGGTAGTGAACACACGACAAGAAAAATTTTTGGTGAGATTTTACTCATAGTAATTTTTTTTTTAATATTAATTTCTTGTGGTATTTAATCCCATACAAATTTTAACAATTTTTTAATGCAGGGGAATAGAATAAAAAATCTAACTGTCCCAGCCTGGACAAGAACCTGGATCTCCTGCTTTCCGGGCCAGAGCATTACCATTTACGCTACCAGGACAAGCCTGATAAGTTATTAAATTCCCTGCACTAGTGTCAAGAGTCTAACCTCCCAGGCAGATGAATATATCGTCTTATGCTCGAAGGAGCTGACATTGTCAAGCTGTTTAAATGACTCTCGTTATTTACTTTTAAATTTTAATTTTATAAATATTAAATTTCTTGTGGTATTTAGTCCCACATAAATTTTAACAACTTTTAGTGCAAGGAAACAGAATGAAAGCCAGGAAAAAGTCCTGGCTGGGACAGTTACATTTTTTATTCTGTTCCATTGAACTAAAAATTATTTTAATTAAAGTGTCTCAAAACCAAGTAGACTTAAGAAACTTCTTGAATACGATTACTATTAGCTTAACTGAAGTCTAGGCAATGTAGCATCAAATTGGAATAAAAGAAAACGACTTTTTACTTTAGGAGAAAACTATATAAAGAAGAAGACTGACAAAATTTGAACTCCCTTGGGTAGCCTTCCTTTTACATATGTATTTAGAATACAAAGAAACATTTTAGAATAATCGAGATCATACTATTAAATAAAAGGCAGGGACTCATTTTTTTTTTTTTTTTTTTTTTTTTAAGGCTAAGAGTTGGGCACTCTAAAGTGTGTAATGGAGAATCTAATAGGTAATGTGTAATGGAGAATCTAATAGGTAATTCTATAATGCCTGTTGATTAATATTTCCGAATCCAAAATCTTTCCACCACCCATGGTGTCCATCCCAAAAATTTCTCCTAATATCCAAACCCTACCTCTCAGCCATGAATATGGGATGCAAGTGACATAACGTCCCCTCTCGCCTTCATGATAGGTAGGTCTGGTGAATTAATTTTTCTACGCAGTTGTTATTCTTTTCACATTTGATATCAAATTACTTTCAGTTATGGCAATTCTATGTAAAAATATTATAAATCTTTTTTTTTTTTTGTGACATTGTATTTCAACAGCCCTGAAATGGCTCACAATATAAGCCAAATTGTTGGTAGATATTTAAAAAATACACATTTTTTAAATTGTACTTTTTGTATCTACCTTGACTGAACCCTAACAAAAAAACATTTACTAATAATCCCTATGGTCAAAAACTCTCCATTTGAATGAGTATTTATTTTCACTTTTTTAGTGGCTGAGTTCTTTCTAGAAGTCCCATTCTTAAAGCTATAAGAAAAACCTATTATAAATCATACCTTGACAAAAAATTGCAAAATTACACTAAAATATATTTAGTCAAATAAAAATTAAATAAGTGTGTGTAATAAGCTTTATAAAATATTTAAAATAACCAATAACATTATAAATAAACCCTATGTCAATGAATACAAATAACAAAACAATATTATTTTAGATCAATGACAAATTTGTATTGTACAACCTATTAAAATGTATATCATTAAAATATATTAAAGAAGAGGTTAAATATATTGACTATACTTAAATAAATACATTTTTTTTTTTTTTTTAATAAGGTTAAAGAAAGACACAAATCACATTCAAGGTCTCTCCCACTTTGCAGTCAACCTGCTACTGGTAGGTAGCTCCTCTGAGAGAGGGCCAAGTGCAATTAGATTAAGGATATTATGCCCTGAGTGTCGGTTCACATATTTAGATTTGTTTGGTTTCTCAAGTTTTATTTCTATAATCTCTAAGACATTGAAAAGTTTACTTTTGTTCAATGAATGTAATAATGTAATTTCTTATTTTTCATTTTAGAAGTGTTTTTCTTCTAAGTGTAGATAAAATTCACTATTTTTCTGAAATGTTCTCAATATCTTTGTTTAAAGTTCCTGATGCTGGGCTTTTTCCACATTTTATTCTATACACTCCTGAGCGTTCATTAATTTTTACTGAGTATTTTCGCTTGTTAAGATGTGTACCCTAAGAAATATTTTTCATGTAGATATAATTTATATAATTATATGTACTCCTCCATTTTAACTTAGGATGCCACCTTTATTCTCAGAGATACCCCCAACATATGGTAGTGCACTCCATTCTTTTAATGATTTTTTCTTATTATTTTTTTTTATTCATTCAAATTGGATTTATTTATGATGTTATTGGTTATTTTAAATATTTTATATCATGTGTTTATTTTATTATTTTTTATCACTCACTTATTTTTATTTGACTTCATTTATTTTAATGTAATTTTATTATTTTTGTAAAACTGTAATTTATAATAGTTTTTGTTTATATTTTCCTAGCTGCTGTGGTTTTAAGAATGGGACCATTGGTTTTAAAAGCGTTCAGCTGTTAAAAAAGTAAAACTAAATACTCCCTGTGCGAATAATTAGTTTTCCTTATTGCTCCTTATCTTAATTTATTTTCTTTTTCTATTTCCAAATTGAAATTAATTTATTGTTAATATTCTTTTTTAATTTGAAAAAAAAATACAATACAAAAAACTCCATTTAAAAAATATTAATATTTTTCTCTTCCATAATATAACAAATTTATTTAGATAATATTTCATTAAGAATTTAATTTGAATTCTTGTTTTTCCATATACCATCTGTAAGTAGTCTATTTAGTCTATAATACTCATATAGTTTATTTACAGTGAGTTCCCCCTACCCCATACTGAGACCAAAACTTCATTAATATTATCATTAAACATAAATACCTTATTTCAAAATACAATTTTATAATACAAGATTTTAATTCTTTATTTTTTTTAAAGGAATCCATTTTTTGTCATTCTTTTTCTATTATTTTATAAGCTAATTTGTGTAGGACATTAGTGAACAATGACTCAATATCATAAGAAACTATGATATCACCTTCTTCTCATTTAATATTGTCATATCAGTTATACAGATATTGATAAGCGATTGTTTACAGATTAGTGTATTTTAAGGCTAGGAAAAATATGTGAAGGATAATTATTAGGGAAACAGGATACAAATTGCAGACTAATGGAACATAAATATTTTTCAAAGGGAGTTATGGCACTGACTGTTCTCTTCTAGGTCAACTTTTCATTCACACTGTCAATCAGATAATTATAAGAGATCATTTAAATATGTATAAATAGTTGCAGAATCTAATGAATATGAAATTAAATTATTGAAAAGCAACTTTAAGATAGCCGCATAGTAGAACTAGTCGAGCTCATATCTTTAAGGGGAAGAAGTACAGTTGACTGATATTAGGAATAGAATTGAGAATCTTTAGACATTTAGTTCAAATGGATTTTTTTTTACTGTAGATATTATTATTAGATGTTTTTTGTTGGGTTTCGGTCAAGGTAGATCCAAAAAAATACAATTTAAAAAAATGTGTATTTTTTAAATTATCTGCCAACGTTTTGGCTTACATTTTTAAGATATCTTCAGGGTTGTTGAAATACAATGTCATTAGAATAAAAAAATGTAAAAAATTAAATTATTTAAATTATTATTATATAGAATTGCCATAACTAAATGTTATGGCAATTCTATGTAATAATAATGTAAANGTGTACAATTAAGCCTTTAACCCCTGTTATAAGCTCAATTCATATATATAAAAAGGAAAAAAATATGTATAATAATAAAATTAATAAAGAAATGTGGAATTTGACAATTCCACTCTTTATTTATTTATAGAAAAAAAAATGTATGCATTTTATAAATATAAGTGATTCTTAACCAGTGAACCACTGAAGAAAATTTATGATTTTAATCTTCTCAGTCAGAGGGGATGGCGTCGAATCGACTAGATTGACTGCAGTAATTTCTTGAACTTTGTTTTTCATTACTCCAGGAGGGAATTCAACAGGGATCTCTATTTTGCAGTTTGTCAGATTGTGATAACTTGCAGCCCTCCTCGCTCGTGATCGCCTCCTCCAGTGTACTGTTATGGGCTCTGCCATGCCCACTACAGTTCCATCACAGTCAGCTGGATTAAGAGACTTATCTAAGCAAATTCGGATTTCCAGCAGCAGTGAGACATTTCCTTTCTGTAAAATAGTCGTGGATAAAACCAATATTAAGTAGACAAAAGGCAGATTATAATTAAAGCTAGTGAGATCAGTTTTTCTTCAATATTGTTTTTAAATTGTAGTATTTTTCCCTGTCATTTTAATTCAATATATCTTAACTAAAATATTTAATTATGTTTATTGACTAATAAACAATTGGGATTTTAAAATAAATTAGTAACTTGTAAACTTTCATATTTTTTTAAGCCTATGTAAGTAACAGTTTATTGCTGTGGCTTGGTTTTTTTTATTTTAATACTAAAGAAGAATTTTATTTTGAGCTCATTGCTGGGCAGAATTTTTATTTATTTATTTTTTTTTTTTTACTCATGCAACTTAGATTTGTGGGGAGGGGAATACCTAAAGGTAAATACCATACCCTACCACTGGGCAGACTTTTATTTTTCTATAATTCCTGCAAAACCAGGCTTGGATCCCTTGGATTAATGGTATTTAAAAAATAGGTAGGACAATTGTACACAGCCATGCAAAATCCTGAACCACATTGACCTATATAAATAGATTTGGCTTATAAACATGAAAAACTAAAGTTCTTGTAGAGATTATAACTAATGAAATTATGAAGACCAGTTGAGAACACGTAGGAAAATTTATTTTTAATTCCTTTTTAACCTTTAATATTTTTAATAGTCTATTAAACAAACTTCTTGGGCCAAATAAAAATAGTGTTTAATTTAATAGTTTTTAAAACTTTGAAAAACAATAACTGTTAAAGCCCAACAAGAAGACATCCTTTTTATTTGTATATTTTAAAGTTAATGTTTGCTCTATGAAATTTTAACTTCACTGAGTAAAATTACAAAAAATGGGATCAATAAAAATTCTAGAAATTAATTAATTGAGTTTTTGGAGGTAACTAGTTGAACGTCAAGCTTTATGAGGAGTGGTTAGTCAGGGATTCGGTCTTAAAAGCTAAAGAATTGAAAACAAGAAAGTTTTTTAATTATAAAAATATATCTTCTTTAACGTGTGTATTTTGAAAAATGCATTAACAAATATCATTATTATATTTTACACCTATTTTGTTTTGTAGTGCTAATAATAAAGATACCGTTATTTTAAATTTTGGTCTCCCTCTTTACCCACGCCCCTGCTCCTGATCAATTATATTTGTTTGCCATATTTATTGCTCTAGCATCTACAATTATGGTGTGAAATAATGAAACCTGTAGCTGAATATATATTTATACAAAGACAGAACTACACACTCACGCTAACAGACCATATTTTTAGCTTGTGTTTAGGACAGGGGAAGATCTCTTGAAATATTTCAAGTTATTTCATACTTCCAATGTCAGTGCTATTAAGCTTCATTTGTCAACAAGAAATCTGCTAAAATTATGTTATCTGTATGCCTTTTGAGAAAAGGATTGTGATGTCAAGAAGACTCATTATATTGATTCTAAAAAAGCAAACCATTTTTTTCTTTATAAAAATTTATCTTATCTATATGTTATTAGCAGATTTCAGATAAGCGAATAAAGATATTCACTTTGGCCCCATGGTGGCCACAGTGGAAAAATTTCAACAGATTTTTACAAACCATATACTGAAGAAGCTAATATTATCCGTTCAAAATTTACGTGTATATACATACATATATGTAAGCCAGTGTGTCTTTTTAAGTGCTCTAGCTTCCAAAATTTTTAAAAAGAAAAATCTGATTCAGTATTTAAGCTCAATTTTGCAAACCGTTGGTTAAGTTTGTTAATGGCTGAAGTCAGTTAAGAGAAGGATTTAAATAGAGACCAAAAGAAAAATTCTTTAACATTTTTATTCAAGTGTTCCCTTAATTAACTAATAGAGGGAGTTAATAGTCTAGAACCTGCCTAAGTAATTTTACTTTTTTTACTCATTGACCTATCAGGTTCGTAAGAACAAATCTTTTGCTTATTTATTATTAATTAATAAATTAATCCAATGACCACTGTTAATTTTTAATTATTAAGATAAATCTTAGTTTATGCAGCTCATGTGAGATGGACTTTCTTTGAATTGTAGTTAAAAATTATTGTGATATATGATAAACAAATTTTCTTAAGTATAAACCCATGAACTTTGATATATTAACGTATAAGTAGATTTCATGCAAAAACTATTTTTTATGGTAATATCTGAAGTTAATGAAGTATTACCAAATGATACCCAAGTATTTTAAAAGCAAGTAAAAAGGATATTTACCTCTTCATAACAAATCACTTGTGGATTTTTTTTCAAAATACTTTTTACACCATCCCATATAGTTGTCACATTGTATGTTTTATCTGGAGAGATACCAGCTTTTGCAAGGATATCATTCATGGTATACTGTTTTTGCAATTGGAGTACTTTGTAGAAATAATCAAATTCTGTAGAAAAATCTGGAAGAACAGCTGCACAAGTTCCATGCTTTTCCCACTCATGGGCCCAAAAAATATATTTGCTCTTGTGTTGCTCCACTGGAGACCAATATTTCTGGAGTTCATCTTCAATTCCATAAATTGCTTCAGGAATGAAAGATCTTGACTTATTGCAAAAGTTAGGACCTATTTTGCCTTTTTTGGTAGGCCTGAAAAATAAAGACCCATTAAAACTTTCATGAAGTTAGTACGAAAAAGTATTTTTTAAATGTGTAATACAGAAGCAATATAAACGTTTCCTTGAGAAAATCAGGATGCAATCCTTAAATATGTTTAATTTATTAATATCATCACTCAGGAGCTGAGTAAAATAAGTATTTTTCCTTGGTTTCAATAAAGATAGAGATATGAGATGATAAATTGCAAATACTACTGGGTAAGTACCTTGAATAAGCCTCCATTTGTAAACCTGAATAAAGTCTTAGAAATAGAAACAATATATTTTTGCCCTCATACTTTATATTGTCTTAGAAAAAATAGATATGAAATAAGCTTGCATAAGTGTTTCAATCAACTGTAACATCTCCGATATGAGATAGATAAGTGAAACCAATGGGGTAACCTTTATGAGTATATTTGGGATTTTTTGAATTACTAAAAATGTATAGTGACTATTATTTCAAGGTAACTCCCAGATAACTAACTGGGGAGAGAATTTGTTGGGGTTTGGTCAAGGTTGTATGTATGTGTATATATATAAACACTCAAACCTCTGGAAGAAATGGATACCCAGCACTAGGCTTGTCAATCAACCACTTTTGGGAAGACCTCACAAAGTTGTTTGGCAAGAATCTATTAGGATATGTCAAGGATGGTCCTTTGAGCAATACCTAGGACTAGTAAAATAACAATGCCATATAGCTTGGATTTAAGGTAATAAAATAGAGAAAAACAATATTTTAGTATATCATATAAACTAGTCACTATCACTTTTATAATTAATAACCTATTACTAGAAAAGAAATGGGAGGATTAAGTTTGATACACATGTTTATTTATTATATGTGGTTTTGCCAATGTGCTTTGTGGCTGTGCTAGACATTTTGCTTCATCTGCGCTCAATTAAAGTATTTCAGTACTTAAACAATTTTTTTTTTTTTTTTAGTTTCACTAATAGAAGCAAAGTTTATTAAATACAAACAATTTAGTGCAAGGGAACAGAATAAAAAATCTAAATGTCCCAGCCAGAACACGAAGTCCCCTACTGTCCTAGCTGGGGCAGTTAGATTTTTATTCTGTTCCCTTGCATTAAATTGTTTAAAATTTACATGGGATAAAATACCACAATAAAATTTAAATTATAAAGTAAATAACGAGAGTTGTTTAAATAGCTTGACAATGTCAGCTCCTTCGAGCATAAGACAATATATTCGTCTGCCACGGAGGTTAGACTCTCAACACTAGTGCGGGGAATTTAATAACTTATCAGGCTTGTCTCGGTAGCATAAATGGTAATGCGCTTGCCTGGAAAGCAGGAGATCTAGGTTCATGTCCGTCCTGGCTGGGACAGATAGATTTTTATTCTGTTACCTTGCACTAAATTGTTTAAAATTAACGTGGGATAAAATACCACAATAAAAATAATATTTATTTAATTAAATACATATTTACAAATAGAATAGCATATTTACATTGTTTGAAAATTCCGTTAAAATAGGATTGGAAAATTTCCATCAGCTGAGTGATATGCTATATACATTGTAAAATTAAATAATATTAAAAACACATTTTTAAAGAAGTAAAACCTCGGAAGTAATGTACAAATACATTTATACGTAAAACTTTATGCACATTGGAAAAACTAATTAAAATCAAATTCATATTCAATGTCATTTTTAAATTGTTATATACGAAGCTATATAAGGCCTCCAATTATAATTTCGATTGCTTCATTGAGAAGGGCCATTATCTATGGGCTGCACTTCTTATCAAGTCAGTTTATCTAAAGCCTTGACAGCTGTCTTTCAGTGCTTCTAACTTTATTTTATTAAATTTTTCACAAATATTTGCAAAAATGAGTTCGCTAATAAATGCATCAGGGTACTTGTGTTGTCTCAATTTTTTCTCATTCCTTTTATACTAATATTTAATGGCTGGTGTTATGGTTATTGGTAAGCATTAACTCTTAAATACTTTAACTTTTAAATATTTTATTACTGGTATTCCATCTCCTCAGGCAAAAGATATCATTTACCAAAGATCCCATAGGCCCAATAAATATGATCTCTCCGTTAATATCCAAGGTGACCACCCATTTAATATAATACTGAATAATGTTAACAAATTTATTGAATTCTTCCTTACAATTTTTTTGTTTAAAATATATTGAAAAAGGTACGTATCAATATCAGTAATATTTAACAAAATTTCATCTCTTAAGACACAATTTTGGTATTACATAAACTTTGTCCAAATCTTCACAGTTAAGTATCTTTCAAAACAAACTTATTTCTGTAGAATATTCAAACAACTGCTGTTCTTCAGGTAACACAAATATACTGGCAATGGTTTTATTTGAGTTAATGTTCTTGAGATTAAATAAAATTTAATTAAAGCCAGTGTAACTTAGCTAGTATCGGTGTAATGTTCGCTATAACTAGTTGTTTAATATTTTATATATCCCTCCCTCCCCCCATGATAAATCACTCAGAATATTCATTTGATCCTCGGACATGGGGAATTGGTTCTTGCATTGAATATTGACTAAGAGTAATTATTTTACAAAGAATTAAAGGTCATCATCGCAGTACCACCATTTGAAATGAATATTCTTTTTACAAACACTTACATTCATGCTTCAGATCATAAGACCTTAGGGTATTTCATATTGCAGTATATAATACAATATTTGTGAATAAATGCTATACATTGAATAGGCAATTCCACAAAATCATCCTTCAGAGAGTATTGATAAGATACATCACTTTCCTTATCACAAAACCATCTAAACTGATATGATAAGACCCTTCTGTATTCACTAACATTTCATCTTCTTATACCACAACAACAAACACCATTTCCAAATTTCATAGAGGCTGAAGGTAAAAGTAAAAAAAACCAAAAAAATACATGGTATACAATAAGCCAACATTTGTGAAAATATTAACATCTAATATTTTATTCATTCATTAAATATCTGAGCCTCTTCTTCAGTTTTTATTACTTTTTAACACACTCCATGACATCAGGCTGTCCACTTCCTCCAAAGTTTTGCCCATTTGTTCACATAATGAGTTGTGAGTGTATAAATATAAAATGTACCAAATTATATATATATACATATATATATTTGGTACATTTTATATTTATAAAAAATGAACCCACTTTAAATAGCATACTTGTTGCTTTAACCAAATAGTTAACAGTAAATAAACTTGTGATTTATTCATATAAGGCTGGTGTAATAGATTTCTCAATGGCAAAATCCTCTCATGAAAATAAAATTTCAAAAAAGTGTGACTATCTGATGTAATACCTGTAAAATTTCTGGGGCTTAAAATTGATAGCTTGATTGGACAGAACCCACTGCTGATCACTGATCTTTATTTGTGAAATATATTCTCAAGCTTTTACCGAGCCATCTGTTTATAAAAAAAACTAGAAGGGAAGTAGTTTAGTTGCCAACTCTTTGGGTTTTTCATAGATATTGCTAAACCACCTTTTGTGTTTAATATCCTAATTTTTCTAATCATGGCTTTGTTTTAGTATTTACTGCACAGTTAAGGCAGCATTAGCTTTAGTAATCTGCTCTACACGTCATTCCAACAAACCCCCCATTGAGGTTAAAATATTTTTCAAATAGGAAAAA
Organism: Oncopeltus fasciatus; assembly: GCA_000696205.2. NCBI lineage: Eukaryota > Metazoa > Arthropoda > Insecta > Hemiptera > Lygaeidae > Oncopeltus > Oncopeltus fasciatus. The sequence goes on from KZ808770.1 coordinate 113,437, forward strand.
AATCTATCTTCTTTTACAACTCGCACTTACAAATTAGCATAAAGGGTCATCCTCATATCTTTCACCTAAGCAATATTACTGATTAAGCTTCTTCTATAATTAAATTTATTAATTCAAATTTTTTGCTCAGAAAAACTGTTCATACCGAATTTTTCCCTGGATGTATCCATAATGGATGTACCCATTTACTTTTTAAATGAAATCTATGATGAAAATATATTTAATTAATTGTTTCCTTTCCTGAATAGAACATTATCAAAGAAAAAAAAGTATCAAATAAAAGTGCATTAATAATTCATTCCTTCAGTTTTTAAAATTTCGAATGAGAAGGAAGCTTACTGACTGTCTAACATAAAATATATTATCTTTCATCTTTGATGCCAGGTTGTGGGTTAACCTCTTTATTGAGGTTAACCCTCACACTGGTAGCCAAGATGAAATATAATTTATCATGCATCTCTCCTATACATATATATGTGTATATATNTTAAGCGAAACGTGGCCTATATATATATATATAATGTTTCTTGTGTCACTCATATTAATTTACCAACCAATTTGAATGTCTTTGGTTACACAATAGCTATTTTCAGGAATATTAAGCTATTAGCCAAAAAATATTCAAGCTTATACTGTGGGCATTGGGTAGATGTTGCTTATCTTGTTTTTAGTTGCTTATCTACTTTGTACTTTGCTAATAAATTTATAACACAAAATAGCTCACTGTTTAAAAATCTTGGCACTTACCATAGTCCATGGATTGTCCAAGTATTGTTAGGAAATTGGAAACACTTATTAGTTTTACTCTCTGCAATGTATTTACGGCAGACACTGACTGGCCAATTTTGTGTAAATATCAAAAGGTCAAAAGACTGGTCATCATTACTACTGCTGTAAATCCTATAAATATAAAATTTTGATCAGAAAAAAATTATCAAAACTTTCTTTACATGCAATAGAAAAATTTTTACAACTAAAGACATGTCTTTATAAATAATATTTTTCATACAAATTCTGCAGAATATTAATATTAGAAAATACAATTTTATTCCAACAATTGTAATGTACAATTATTTTTTTCGCAATGCTAAGAAGAAAATAAAAATAAAAATCTTGGAGCTTGGATGCTTCTGAATGACTGATCTAATTAATTCTAATTAAATAGACAATATCAGCCTTAATCATTTTTACTTAAAATTTTTAATCTGCCACTCTTAAGATGGGTCTGCTCTTCTTGATTGTTGAATGTCAGGATAAACATTTCATAATTCAAAGAAATATGGTTCAATAGTTAGGAAAAAAGTTAGAAAAAACAGACAGATAAAAGGATTGTTCTACATATTCTATAGTAAGGAACCTAAAATACATTTGTTAATTGTTATTTTCTTACTAAAAAAATATATTCTGTTTCAAAATGATGGTAAAATATGAAAAACGTAAAAAAAAAATTCTAATAATGTACAAATGGAGAGTTTTTGACCGTACAGTTAAGAGAATTTTTGTAGGGGTTCAGTCAAGGTTCATAGAAAAAATACAATTTAAAAAGAAATGTTTATCTTTTATTACCTACCACTGTTTTGGCTTACATTCCAAACCATCTTCAGGGTTCTCATGGAGGTGAGAGGGGACGCGTTCTTAACTGGATCAAATGTTCATGACAGAACATTTAATAATGTACACCTCTTGTTATCTATTTCAATTAATAGTGGAAATAATTCTCATTTTTCAAAATAATTCTTTCTGTGGCGGTAGGAAAGTAATGAATGTTGGCACACTAGAGATCTATACTATACTACCTATAAAATGCTTTTAAATATAATGAAGTTTCCTGATCTAAAACTTTGTGCTTACTTGTTCCTCCTTGTATTCAAACTCTTATACTACATGATTCAAGTTGGAACATGAAGTCAAATGAAAGAGATAAAGCATGTTTGTTTCGTTGTTGAAAGAGACATAAATGCCTGCTGCTTTGTGTACAAATTTTGTTCAACACAAATTCCCTTATTCTTGAATTAATTCTCATGATTTTTTTTTATTATTCTATAAATCCTGAGGAAATTCTAATTTTACTCCTTATTTTTTTTAATTCATGACAAAATTATCTAAGACTACTTGTGAGTTGAAAGAGATGTAAAAATTGAAACTACCTACTAGTTAGGTATCAAGTACTTGTGATATTAATAATTAGTTAACTAGTTAGGATTTTATAATTATTTATCTTGTTATGTATAATGAGATATTTAGTCAGTAAGGAATTAAACTTTTAATTATAAAATCAATATATTTTTTTATTACCTGTTAGCTAAAGCAAAAGTTGAAAAAATGAAGAGTGTAGCAAACACAAGGAATGTAGTGGGGCTTATATGCTGATATCTTGGATAGACCTTTCCAGATTCTTGATATCTGTAAACATGATAAAGTTAAATAAATTATTTACTTAAGTGAAATAATAAATGTAAATTTCATACATAAATGCTTATTAATAAAATTCCCATAGAGAAATTTGTAGAAAATAAATGGATGTTCAAGTCTGCCTTCTGATGAAAAGTGGATTTGCTGGCAAAATCTGAATACCTGCGGTTAAACTGTTTTTCAGATTGCTGCAAGGGGCCAATTTAAGAAAAAATCCATGCTTTGCATTTTCTTTTCAATTTTAAAGGCGTTATTTATCACAACTTTGTTCCTGATAATATTCCATGACTTCTGAACACTACTGCAAACGAGTAGAAAGATTGTGCGCAAAGTTGTCTGATTATCCTGCTTTGATCAACCGAATATGAGTTTTATTCCAACAAGATAATGCTCATTCTCACACTTCATTTTTTTTTATATACCCTTTTAATAAAGAAAATATTAAGATCTAAAATTTGTATTCTTCCTCTCCTTCTCTTACCCTTTACTGAAATCAAAAGCCAATAATGAACTCATCCAACAGATGGCAGAAAGAACACCTACTATATCCAAAAGGTTTTTAGTAAACCCAATAATTTTTTTATTTGCAATAAAATACAGAATTCAGTTTCTACATTTTAAAAATAAGTAGGCCCACCTAATACTTTAAGCTAAATTTCTTTAAAATATCCTTAAAATTATATATTTTATTTTATTTTATAGAACATTAATGTTACAAAATTACATTAAACACCTATTTTACCATATACATTTTTTTTAACTACAATGATTAGTAATTAATGAATGTATTACAATTTTAAACATTATTTTACAAATTCGGGAGTTAGAGCTTGTACAGAGAAATATAATGTAAATTACACACACACAGGCAGAATAGAGATTCAGTGACCCCCGAACTGATCACCTCAACTAACCCAGGGACCCATTGATTACTTTTTGGCGAAAGCATTAAGCTATACATTACAAGAGAATGTTTAGTGAATAATGGGAAACTAAGCCAATATAATTTACCAAGAACAATTGTATACCAAAATCTAATTTACTAATTTGAATAAAATTTGAAATTTTTATTTATCTGTCCTAGCGAAGCACTTTACTTCATATCAACTAGATAAAACATGTGTTTAATATAATTAATAATTGTATAAAAAAGCATAATAATAATTCTAATGAAGTAAACATATTTAAATAACTACAACTTTGAAAGGACTACATTGATATCAGCCTTAGAATTTAGAATACTAGCTTGGCAAACATGCCGAAATATAATTCTTTTTTTTCGATTTAGTGAGCATGATATTTAGTTTAGAATAAAAACCTCAACAGAGATTTGTTTAATGGTGAAATAAATATCTTTCAACTGAACTGTAAATTTTAATTTAACAGTATAAATGCTACAATTAGGTGTTTTTCAAAATTCAATTTCGTATGGTGATTTTAAATAGAAAAAGAAAGGATAAAGGTTCATTTTTAAGCGAAACGTGGCCGATATGGAAATTTCAAATACAAATATTCAATAACAATTATGCTGAATAATCGTTTATTTTATGTAGTTTCTTTGTCTTTTTTTATTGATTGTAATACATTTTTTATCAGTTATTTTATTAATTTATTCCATGAAAGAATAAATAAACAAAGTAAACAAGAGAAAGATATTGAGGGAGTAAGACAGAGTGAGAGGAGGTCGGGATATGTCTGTGGACGGAAAACGATGACATACGAATTTCAGACTGGTGTTCCTCGAAGGATGGGGAAAAAAGCTGACGCGACCTGATTTCAACAACCTCCTTGTCAATCAGGAAGTTGAGAACCCAGCTTGCATTACCACAGAAGAACCGCGCAGCCGGAGGAGGGGATACGCAGAGTCCTCCAGAAGGTAGAGCTACCAAGTGCCTTACCATGGTCTTATCTGGCGGAAGAATCACAAGGAGTTGAGGGAATGACGTAGAGAGTTCAGTGAGGTCACTGAATCACACTGCTCTTCAGGTATCAGTACAGTAAAATATTGCAGCCAGCTCTTCAACCTTCGCGGACCTTCTCAACTTCTTTTTCATGAAGGATTATCAAGGCCTGGGTGCCCTTCTCCATAAACTGTCCTCTTTTATGTTGTCCTTAACGACTTTCCTTAAAAAATAAATTCTCTTTGGCTCACGCGAATATATTTATAGAATGTACGCCCATCGTCCAACAGCCATTCTCAAAACATCCTTATAAAATGAAACAGACATCTTCTTTTCTGCTATTAGTACAAATTCTAGGGCGATGGAATCAATTCCATTACCAGCCCTGAGAAGATTCACAGCCCAAGAAATCTCTGACCGTCAGAACCCTAACACGGATTCTACAAGTCTTTGGAGCACGGAGAACCATACATGATTTACGACGCGAGAAACCCCACATTAAAAGAAAAAGAAGAGTAGGGAGTATTGAACCGGGAGCAAATAACTCCTTATCGTTATCAAAAATTCACTTAAACTTTATCAAACAGTTTATGTTTTAAACTATCTACTCCCTATAAATGATGGAATTGTTCCTCTTCAATCAAAAGTATATCTACCGTAAATGTTTGTATGGTCAATAGTTACTTAAAAATTAGTGTTAAAAGACCGCAATGAGATCGGAACAAATATACAATTGCAGTTAGCTCTTTGGAATAGTTTTCACTCGAATTTCCATCCTCACTAAATGAAGCATGAAACACTCACTATCTTGCAGCGTTACATTTACTGTCCCAGTATGCCTTTCGCCTGGGCTATGGTCTAAGTTGGTGAGGAATATTTTCTCACTAATTTCCTTGCGTACAGAAATGTACTGTACAAATTGGATCAACTGCTCGTATGAAGTAGCCACAAGACACAGCCGGGAGAAATTTCTTCTTAAACCATTCCTCCGAATAGACTTTGTTTTTATTTTATGGTAATATTTCATTACTAAAACTTCTAAAATATATTCATAAAATTAGATTGATCAATAATTGGGGGAAAGATATATTTTCTTTAATGCCCTTTATTGAAGTATACCCGTTCCCACTTTGTTTTCAGCCAAAAATCTCTACTTCCCTCCCACTCATATGATTTCAACCAAAAACTGATCATTTAACAATTAGCAATAAAAAATTCAAACACAGAATTTAGTTTCTATATTTTAAATGTAAGAGGACTAGCCTAACACTTGATATGAAAATGTGTTTTACAATAAAATTCTTAAAGTAAGGGAATGCAATTAAACAATTAAAGATATAGACCGGAAAAGTAAATTACAACTATTATATTATAAATGTGAAAATAATGTACTTAAAGAAATTTGTTAATCAATAAACAAACACTATACACATACTCATACAAAACACACTATGCTTCTTTGCGTGAGAAAGTGTCTACGAGATTATAAGTGTAAGTCATTGATAAAATAAATATTTAATAAGTCATAGAACGAAAATGTGTGTGTGTTGTTTATGATTGATTTTGAAAATAATACATTTTAGAATCCTTAAGGAATGGAAAAAGATTTAAAAAGCCAAATGTATGCTGGAACGAAAGTGAATAGCTCCATTTAATTGCATTGCATTCATAGCTTCATAAGGGAAAATTGCACTTAATAGGGATAAACTAGATCTCATAAATAAATAACTTCTACTGCTATTGTAAGTACAGTATTATTCGAATTAAGGCAGTCAAAATATCTTTGTTGTACATTTCAAATTTGCCCGCGAATGACACATGTGTTGTCACCTGCTTTGAAGGTGAAACAGCTGTTAGAAGGCTTTGTTTACTTCCTCAACTTTAAAAATAATGAAAGAGGTATTGCTTTGTTCCTCTAAGATAATAAATTACAAATAAAATTTTTCTTTCTTGTGTATAATAGATACATACATGTATATACATAAAATATAATATAAAAACATAATTCCTAGCAAGAAAAACACTTTAAACCAGTAAACAAGTGATCTATTTCTAGAATTTTGCCAGAATAATGACTGCTGATTACTCAGAAGTAAGATAAAATAATTCCAGTAATGAAAAAAAAAAAAAAAAAAAAAAAAAAAAAAAAAAAAAAAAAAAAAAAAAAAA
>KZ808770.1:121408-136542 GCA_000696205.2 Oncopeltus fasciatus
TAATCACACACACACACACACACACACACACACACACACACACATATATGTATATATATGTGTGTATGTATGTATGTGTGTGTGTTTATACATTCCAGCGTCTGTAATTTCTTATTAATACTAATAAAAAAATCAATTTTTTTTTTGTTGAAAGAGTTGCACTAGTTCGTCAAAATTTTCTTCTGGTCAAAATTTTTCAGGAGTAACTTATCAGTTATCCCAAAAGGGCAATGTTCTATGTAAATCCTTTTTTAAAAAGAACCTGTTGAAAAATACCAAAAACTACTTCTTTTCTTTCGTTGTTGTTATTTTTCAACAGCTCCTTTAACGAAATGTTTATTTAAGTACATTTTATATTTATAAAAAATGAACCCACTTTAAATAGCATACTTGTTGCTTTAACCAAATAGTTAACAGTAAATAAACTTGTGATTTATTCATATAAGGCTGGTGTAATAGATTTCTCAATGGCAAAATCCTCTCATGAAAATAAAATTTCAAAAAAGTGTGACTATCTGATGTAATACCTGTAAAATTTCTGGGGCTTAAAATTGATAGCTTGATTGGACAGAACCCACTGCTGATCACTGATCTTTATTTGTGAAATATATTCTCAAGCTTTTACCGAGCCATCTGTTTATAAAAAAAACTAGAAGGGAAGTAGTTTAGTTGCCAACTCTTTGGGTTTTTCATAGATATTGCTAAACCACCTTTTGTGTTTAATATCCTAATTTTTCTAATCATGGCTTTGTTTTAGTATTTACTGCACAGTTAAGGCAGCATTAGCTTTAGTAATCTGCTCTACACGTCATTCCAACAAACCCCCCATTGAGGTTAAAATATTTTTCNAATGTAAATCTACTTGTTATTTAAAAGTTTTTTTAATTCTCATGAAATATATCTATATATTACTTTTTTAATATTATGCATTGTTTTATTATTAGGAGACTTTTGAAAATATCTTTAGATATTTTGTCCGGCGATTCTAGAATAGGGAGGGAAGTAAATAGATAAATATGTATATATATAGTATCTGCAGATATTTTCAAAAGTTCTTTAAAATATATGTTTTCATATTTTCTCTAATCCTACTGATAAGGCACAAGAAATGATTATTATTATTTATAGGTGTATACTAGTGTCAACCCCTAGGGTCCACATTTTTCAAATTTTGTATAGCATTTGATACGTCGTATTTAAATACAAAAAATTTCTTCGCTCGGGGCTAACTTAGTAAATTTTCCATGTTCCACTAAAGATGGGCATGGACTATAGTTAATGTGACTTATTTGATCTTACAAGGCAAAAGGCGAAGAGAGTAAAGAGTTGCTCTTGGTTGCTCAAGGAGGAATAGTAGAACACTCCTCCAAATCATTCACATTCTTAAATATCTGCATTCTTTTAGATGTATTTTTTACATAAATGTTTTGGAAAATGAAAATTAGAATAATAAATCTCCTAATCTAATCCTAACTATAATTATAAAGTTAATGAATTTACTTACTTAAAGGAAAACTACTAAAGAAAGGCTGAGTTCATCTGTGTACAAAAACAAATCAAGGGAAATGGTTTGTTTACATACAACGCTTATTGGTTATTAAAAACTTTTTATTTTTATTTTTGTAGAACTTTTAATTATTTTTGTGCACTGAAATTCAAAATAGATTTTTTTTAATGATAAGAAGGAAAGATTTTATAAGTTCTTTAATGGAATTTTAGGGGTTATACTTGAACCACTGAACTCTTCTAAGATGGCTTATTTAAATTCAAATCAATTTTGAAAATTAAAACCCCGGGGAGGATGAAAATTATGTTGATACAAATGCTAATTGTTCTTTTCATTTAGATAATGTAATTTATGCCACATACTTCCAAAAATAACAGTGAGGCTCGTTTTAAATCACAAACATATTACCGGTTACTATAATCAAATTCTTCTGAACTGGGGGGGGGGNGGGTAAATTTGTTATTTGGTATTTGGATTTGCTTAGTCAGCGTTAATTTAATTTAAATAATTATTAAAAAATATAAATTAATTTTTGTAACTCATTATAAATATCAGCTAGCATGACTTCATATTTTGAAAAAAAATATTGGATACACGTGCTTGTGAAATGTTAGCTATAGGAATTTCGATGTACTAGTTCTTGTTAGCCATTGGATTTTGAAAGGTAAGTTAGTTAGAATTTTTATAATCTTTTAATGTTGTTTAACTTTTATGTTTGAAAATATTAATGGATTAATTTTAGTTAACTGACTTGTGTGATTAGGTATATGCGTAGAAAGTGATTTTATATTCCCATTGTTGACTGAAGTATTAAAGAGAATCTCACTGTTTTCTACCACGAGGTTTCGTTAATGTTTTAATTATTATTTTTGTTGTTCTAGCTACTTAATTATTTTTACATTTCAACTTTACTTTTCTTTTATTAATGTTTTTAACCATTTTCGCTTAGAAAAAACGGAGGAGATTCAGTGTAATTTAGCATGTTGTTGTGAGGTTAGGAATCTTTCCAGCTGTCTTATTTAGATTTCTGTCAGGTGTTTGAGGAAACAACATTTTACATATTCATATAGAATTGAAATTTAATTTGTAAGAATGATTTAAATCTCGAAATTGTATTGGTTGTGAGTATAGGACTTAATGCTTGATTTTTTATTGTGATTTACCTTATGTACCATTCTTCTGCTTTGTTTTTTCAGAATAGGCAAATATGCAGATTTTTGTCAAAACCCTCACGGGTAAGACTATTACCCTTGAGGTAGAGCCTTCAGACACCATCGAAAATGTTAAGGCTAAGATTCAGGATAAGGAAGGAATTCCTCCTGACCAGCAGAGGTTAATTTTTGCTGGTAAACAATTGGAAGATGGAAGAACTCTATCTGACTATAATATTCAGAAAGGTAAGCTGATAGCTTAATTATATCTAAATATAATTAATAAATGTTGCACAATAGTGGTTGGTTTTATAATTATGTCCATTTTCTCATTCTCCAATCTGTCTACCATGGGCACTTGAATTACACGGTTTTAAAAATTCTGAATGATCATAGCTATTACGTGAATCCAAAACAGGGTATGTATTGTCAATACATATTTATTTGCTCATCTGAAATTTAAAACATTTGAGGATTTTAATATTCCAGTAAACTTCTTAATGAAGACATCATTCTAGTAATCTGCTTCTTTTACCTTTATATAATGATTAATAAATAATATAATGATTAATCTGCATTAAGCCTTAATATTTTTTGACTAACAGTCCCCAAGGAAAAGTATAATAATTGAGGAATATGTGTAATAGAGAATTATTGCATTCATGTGTGAATACCCCTTGCCTTGTTCCTTAAAAGTGTATCAGCATTTAGTTGGTGGTCTTCTAATGAACCTACCACTTAATTTTATTTTCAGTTCCCCAATTTCAAAAGCCCTGCAATTATTTTTTAGTAATAATAGCAAAAAAACAAATTGTGCAAAGTGTATTTTATCAAATATTAATAATCATATTTTTATAGTAGTTAATTGTGGCACAGTTTCATCTGTGGAAAGCTAATTGTGAAGAACCTCAACTAACAACTTCTCTAATTAATTAAATTATTTAATTTAGCAAAATTTTATAGTTAAAACCCTTACAAATTGTTGGTCTTGTCTGCTTTTGGTTTTAGCGATTAACAAACTGAGCTAATGGTGTTAAATGAAAATGAACCTAGGTCTATCATTTTAGAATTCCATTAGTGATTAAATACAAGTTTAAACATGATTTCCATAATATTCAATGGGCTATAATAATTTCATAATTCTGGCTTTAAAGCATTTGAATTTTTATTTAAATACAACAAAGATTGACATAAAACATTTAAATTATCCACACACATCCTTAAATAAAGAAATTCAAAACCATTAAAAATGAAGGCTAACCTGGAATTTATTTTAATAAACCATTTTAAATCAAAGGATTCAATAAAATATTCATGGGGCAATAGTTTACTCTTGTATTACTTTAAGGCATCTGTAGGCTTACTTTTTCCTGGAAAATTGACTCCACCATCTTTTATTGTTTTTCAAAAGAAAGTTACAAAATCAAAATCTCGTACAAGATTGATAAAAAAAAAAAAAAATACAATTTTTAAAAGTACACTTTTATTATCTGGATGTGTTGTCACCTCTTGCAATTTGAGGTAATAGGCCCTAAAGATGGCTCGCAATGTAAGCCAAATTTTGACAGATAGTAAAAAAATACAATTTTTTTGTACTTTGTTTTTTGTAATTTGAGTTTTTTTTTTCTACATATTATACTACATTCATACTTTTTACACCACAATACATTTAGTTATGGCAATTCTATATATTAATAATGTAAATCATTTAATTTTTTGGGGGGTTTTATTTTATTTTTATTCTTATGACATTGTATTTCAACTGCCCTGAAGATGGCTTACAATGTAAGCTGAAATTTGTATTTTTTTTTTGGATCTACCTTGACCGAACCCCCAAAAAAATCTAATAAAAAAAATATACATTTTTATACAAAAAAAAGAGAAAAAAATGATTAGGCATCTGGCTCTATGACCCAACAATTTAAATGTTTGCCTTTGAACATTTGAATTGAAAGATGCATTGTCATCTTCATCAGTTACAGTCTCCCTCCATCTATGTGGACAATACATTGCAGCTTCCCAAGTTTTATTAACTTGGACATCTAGGACTGTGTAAAGAACTCTTCTCGGAACATTTGTCTCTTGACAAATATCAGGTAAAAGTATTTAGAGGTCAGTTTTCGTCCCAGATCATTATTAAGATAAACTTTCATATAAAAAGATAAGGTCCATTGGACATCCTTCCTATGCTATAAGTTTCATTATGCTATTGAAAGCTTTTGTAACAAGAGGAACTTAGCAAGGTAGGATTGTTTGCTCCAAGCCCAACCCCTTTTCTGGAGAGCTGTCAAGCTCTTTGCTTCTTCCAGCCCCCTCCCCCCATATATGAGTGTCATGCTCATTATATATCATAGAAAGGGTCTGGCTTGAACTAGCTGCATGATTATTTAGTAACTGGTTTTAATAAATGAATGATGATCCTCTGGGTAATATAATTTTGGAAAGGAATATGTTTATTCATCTTAAAAATAGTCTTGAATCTTATACTATTTGCAAATTTTAAGTTTTTTAATAAATATTGTATGTTATTTTGAAGTATCATGAAATTAATTTACAGAATCTACCCTCCATTTGGTGCTCCGGCTGAGGGGTGGTGTCATTGAACCAACCCTGAGGATTTTGGCCCAGAAATATAACTGCGACAAAATGATCTGCAGAAAATGCTATGCTAGACTTCATCCTAGGGCCACTAATTGCAGAAAGAAGAAGTGTGGGCATACCAACAACATCCGCCCAAAGAAGAAGCTGAAGTAGATTAATTTAATTGTACTCCAAATAATTCAAAATTTACATACATCTGATTGGCTATTCAAAATAAACAAGACTTTTGAATTTTAGTTGTCTTATGTACTTTATTTGTTTATACCTCTTTTCTATACTACTGTAGAAATTAAAATAAGAAAATTATTTTTAATTGGACTTCAAACTAAATTGACATTACTATTTTGTAGATCTTTCATTTCTGTGAGATAAAACTTCAGCCAGGGGGCAAAAAAAGAGACCAGAATAATGTGTATTATTTTCTTTTTGTAAGCCTTCATCAGGACTAAAATGAAACACCTGATTACATTGTTTGTAAACTAAGTGTAGCAGTATAATTGAGAATAGAAAAATACAGTTGAGATTCATGTTACAAATAATCATACCTTAAATATATATAGAGATCAAAAGACTCTAAACATAATGATAATTAATTGGATAAGTTCCTTGTGATTAGGGAGAAATTTCCTTGTGGGATCAGTAAGTCCATGTTACCTAAGTGTTATCAAAATACTAAAAACTATTTTTGCAATGAAAGTTTTTTTTTTTTTTTTTTTGTGGAAAGTTCTTTATTCAAGGCATTAATTCTTCCCAATCATGTTTTGTGATTTAGTTAAGAAGTTTTGTTCAAAATTATTTTTTGCATATCTTTATTTCATTTTGTNGGAAGGGGAAAAAGGATGGATAGGGATTTAAGGGTATGGTATGAACTTGAAGGAACTTCAAAATTCGACCTGGAGAATTAACAAGATTAATAATTCCTTGAATTAATCGGAATGAAGTTATTGGAATAGGCTGTTAAAATTTCTTTATTTTGCTTGTTTTTTTAATTATACAAAATCTTCATCAGAGTCTAATATTAACATATTTTTAGATGTGCAGGTAATATATATATAGGTGTTCGAGTATAGTTGCATTGATGTTTTTTAATGTTGCCAGATGGTTGCAATCAGCTGAATACTCTCTTTCTCTTAGAAAAAGTAAAATGAACTATTAATTAAATTACATTTTTAAAATTAATTAACAGGAAAAGGAAGGCTTATTTTTCAGCTTTGAAACGATTCTTTTGTTATAGGTGAACTTGATTTCATTTTTCTGATAATAGTAGAATGTTGAGTATAAAGTAAGTTATCCATCCTAATTTTTCACCTTTAAGCTCCTTAAAGGCTATTGTCAGAGTTTGAATTGAAATGTGCTCATTCTGTAAAGAATGCCTCAAAAATGTGTTTCTTGAAAGTAATGAAATCTTGTTAAAGATGGAATATTCCAGGATTCGGAGTAGGATTATTAACCCTGATTTAAATAGAGAAAATCGAGACTTAAGGAGATACAACAGTCAAAGGTAGGGTACATAGTGAGGACGTAAATTAAAGTTCTATTAGAAGAGAAATGAAAACCTAAGATTAATTGAAAGGTAAGTCAATCAACAACAAAGACATTGCAAACATCAGCTTTGACAAAGGTTGCATATAAGTGTGGAAAATTTGGCCTTGTAGAAACCCAGTTTTACTGTGAAAACGCCTTTACTAAAATAAAAATGTCATTTGTTCAAATTGAGAGTTTTTGACTGTAGATATTATTATTAGATGATTTTAGTTGGGGATCAGTCAAGGTAGATCCAAAAATATTTTAAAAAGATAAAAGGCAGATAATCTTTTATAAAAATACACTTGTTAAATTTGTATTTTTTTTTTTTTTTTGGATCTACCTTGACCGAACTCCAATTAAAATCATCTAATAAAAAAAAAAGTCTTTCCTTCAATTATTTTCTATTTTGCTTTAATTTTTGGGTTACTAGTTTACTGTTGAGCTTTATGAGGAGTGTTTAGTCAGGGATTCGGTCTTGAAAATGAAAAATTAAAACTGATTTGTAAACAAATGTTTTTATTTTCACCAAGGGATTCACTTTAAGTTTCAGGACTTTATCTAAGGTAACTGAATCATGACTGATAAGTGTCTGTTTTCATACATTTTGTCTTTTTCTGATAGTGACCAGATTAGCTGCTTCTCGATTGATTTAGAAATATTTCCTTTTCTGCAAGGAACAGTATCATTGGCTTTCAATATTGTCTAGATCTTTGGCAAACCCAAAGAACTGTGCTCCTCTACTAAAGATACCACCTTCAATTAGATCCTCTATTTTTCATAGAAGCTACCAGGGTCGTAGGACTTTTATGCCTGCAATCTAGCACTCTCTAATTATACAAATAAAGAAACCAAATAGGGAATTTGAATATCTCCTTGGGAATTAAGATTACCAAAATTCTGGATTAGTTGGTTTATGGTTGAAATCAGTCAAAGGAGAGAGATTTAAGGGCTACCAAATTAATATATTGTTAATGTCTTCCTTGTTAATTATGCAAAATTTGTAAAGAACATTATGGGAGTTGTATTTAATTTTATAACATTTATGAAAGATGCCCTTTAAGGAAGATTCTTGAGAATTCAATGAGGAGGTTGGCCAGGCCCACTCTCATTTTAAACTAGAGAATCCAAGGAGAGGGTTGACTTTATGAAATCTGTTGGTTTAATCTGTTAATAGCAGATCTGACTAAGTGGATGGAGAGGAACCTTTCAGCTCTCACAACCCTCACACTAAGAGTTATCGAAAAATTAAATCTTGCAGTGAGCCAGAAAAGGATGGGTACCTGTTGATAGCCACCTTCCACTATGACCCTAAGTGGTTGAGGGAGGTTTTTTAAAAAAAAGTGGTGGGGGGTCTTGAAGGAAACAATTGAAAAATAGTATAAAAATGTCTAATGACAAAAATGAATAGAACATAATATCCAGAAATGGAGGTGGGACATTTAAATATCAAACATTGATGTTTTATAACTTTTTCATGAGATGTCATATTAAGGTCATATTTTCAAATGTAATTAGGAATGTTTTAGTTAAAGCAGCTTCTGCCCATACAAACTCTAAACGGTGCGCCTATATATATATATAGTCTCCCTCCNCTTGATTAATATACGTACACACACACACACACACACACACGTATATATATATATATATATGTGTGTGTGTGAGTATATATAAATACGTTTGTTATTATTGTTAATGTTAACAAATTATCAGTCAACATTATTACCAATAATGTTATCATTCTAACAGTCAACAAAACAGACATGGAGAAAAAATTAGGCCCAGAAAGCTTCAAATAGCATTATTACTAATAATAATGAATGATATATCCATCCACAAGTTTCTAAAAAGCATAATACATAGATAAATCACTTGTAACGGGAGCATAATATTTATGGTAGCCATTTATACATTCCTTAAAGATAAATTAAAATAATAACTCCTAAAATAATGCTAACCGCTAATAATTCAACTGAAAATGAAGTAAATCCATTAGTATTTTTGTATATATTTATGTTAAATTTCCAAATAAATAGATGTAATCCGAGTAATTATAAAATTCAAAATAACAAAAAACACACTTTTAACTCCTAATTGCGCTTTAATTAAATCAGAACTTCTGCTTTGAGAAACAATGATACAATTGTGATTAAGAACAAATTAGTTTACCATATAAGATAGTCAGAATTTATCTGTCAAGAGTAGAGTTCTAAGATTCAGATTTAACAGCTAGTGCTGCTTATCGGAGTGGCAGAAAATTGAATTAAAAATTTGTGACAAGGTTAAGAAGAAGAGGAATCCGGTTGGTTTTCTCATCTCTCAACAGATTGAGTAACAATCTAGAAAGTTTCAACTGATAGATGTTTCGTTCCGGGTTTTTTGTCCAAAGCTGTTCAAAGTTCAATTGATAAGTGTCTGATAACTTTCGCCAGCTTGATAGTAGTTGTTTTGATCGTTGGAAATTTAGTAGGGTTCTGGAGCTCCTTTGATGACAGTTAAATTTGATTTGTACTGAAATCGGAGATAATACTTAGGATGGATAAAAATTTAATCCTCAATAACAATAAGTAGGTACCATAGTTTATCTCTTGAACTAACCCATAAATGTTTAACTATAATTATGATTTTTTATTATTAAGTGCTTATTTCATGAGAGTTGAATTAATTAAAAATCGGAGATAATAGTTAGGATGGATTGCAATTTAATCCTCAATAACAATAAGTAGGTACGATAGTTTATCTCTTGAACTAACCCTTAAATGTATCACTATAATTATGATTTTTTATTATTAAGTGCTTATTTCTTGACAGTTGAATTCATTAAAAATCGGAGATAATAAATAGGATGGATTGCAATTTAATCCTCAATATCAATAAGTAGGTACCATAGTTTATCTTTTGAATTAACCCTTAAATGTTTTGCTATAATTAAGTGCTTATTTCTTGACAGTTGAATTCATTAAAAATTGGAGATAATAAATAGGATGGATAACAATTTAATCCTCAATAACAATAATAGGCACCATAGTTTATCTCTTGAACTAACCCTTAAATGTTTCACTATAATTATGATTTTTTATTATTAAGTGCTTATTTCATGACAGTTGAATTAATTAAAAATCGGAGATAATAGTTAGGATGGATTGCAATTTAATCCTCAATAACAATAAGTAGGTACCATAGTTTATCTCTTGAACTAACCCTTAAATGTTTCTTTATAATTATGATTTTTTATTATTAAATGCTTACTTCTTGACAGTTGAATTCATTAAAAATCGGAGATAAAAGTTAGGATGAATAACAATTTAATCCTCAATAACAATAAATGGGTACCATAGTTTAACTCTTGAACTAACCCTTAAACGTTATACTATAATTAAGATTTTTTATTATAAAGTGCTTATTTCATGACAGTTAAATTCATTAAAAATCGGAGATAATAGTTAGAATGGATAACAATTTAATCCTCAATAACAATAAGTAGGTACCATAGTTTATCTCTTGAACTAACCCTTAAATATTTTACTATAATATGATATTTTATTATTGAGTTCTTATTTCATGACAGTTAAATTCATTAAAAATTGAAGATAATAGTTAGGATGGATAACAATTTAATCCTCAATAACAATAAGTAGGTACCATAGTTTATCTCTTGAACTAACCCTTAAATGTTTTACTATAATTATAATTTTTTATTATTAAGTGCTTATTTCATGACAGTTAAATTCATTAACAATTGGAGATAACAGTTAGGATGGATAATAATTTAATCCACAATAACACTAAGAAGGTACCATAGTTTATCTCTTGAACTAACCCTTACATGTTTTACTATAATTATGATTTTTTATTATTAAGTGCTTATTTCATGACTGTTGAATTCATTAAAAATTGGAGATAATAGGATGGATAACAATTTAATCCTCAATATCAATAAGTAGGTACCATAGTTTATCTTTTGAATTAACCCTTAAATGTTTTGCTATAATTAAGTGCTTATTTCTTGACAGTTGAATTGATTAAAAATCAGAGATAATAGTTAGGATGGATAACAATTTAATCCTCAATAACAATAAGTAGGTACCATAGTTTATCTCTTGAACTAACCCTTAAATTATTTACTATAATTAAGGCTTTTTATTATTAAGTGCTTACTTCTTGACAGTTGAATTCATTATGTATTATACCTCAATTTACTTTTGTTTATTTTGGGTTTTTGATAACCGTTGGGTTTTAGCTAGGAAGCACAAAATGTACAAAATTAAATGTGATTTATTTTATTCTCCAAAGGTTACATTTTTTCCTACTTTATGACGTGCCTTACAGAAATGCTGACTTACATTGTAAATAAAAATGTTTGGCTTTAAGATTATAATACCAAATTTAATTTAATCCTTACTAAAATTTGACAATTATAAGCATATGAACAAGTCAATTATTCTGAATCCACTTACCATTTTTACATCAGAACTGTACAGGTGATAATAATATAATATACAGAATATTTTGAATGAAGCATGTGGTAATGGATCTTATTTAATAAACGATACTTTTTTTTTTTTTTTTTATACCGAGGAACATGATTATTTTCAAAATCATAAGGATAAAGAAAAAAAACATTTTTGAAAAATGGGATTTAATACTGCAAACAATATTTGACTTGTATATTTAGTCCATTAATTGCATCATTATGCAGTATCATTAGAACCTGAAATTAATTTATAGTTTAAGTAGGAACTGTTATATCAAACAGTTGACAGGTATGTTTTAAATAGCGGTCCCCTCTTCCTTGACAACTGCCAGCTTACTTATTACCTGAAAAATTTATGTTAATTATAATGAAATTTATGAATGAGATAATGTGTATTACTTAATGAATGTATTGAATTCAGACTTTCAATTCAGACAAATAATTGAAATTAGCATTTTAATTGAATTACTATTTTTAATAAATGTTAGTTTTTACTAATTTATGGCTTTCTCTATCCAAATAATCCTGCAAAATTGTTTATTATATTTCATATAATAAAATTATAATNTACGACTGATATATATAATGAAATATTACGATATTTAAGCTTGAAAAAGTTATTTTAAACGTCCAAACAGCAGTTGGCTTAAAAATGGCTAGAAAATAAATAGCACGAACTCACTGGGAAAGTGAAAAATGTCCCTAGCTTAACGATAAATACGTGCTCTCGTCCCTCATCTGATAAGCACTAACTTCGTCTATACTCTCTTCGCTAAGAAATAAATACATTTCAGGTGTATTTAAAATTATAAATTCATTTATAAATCTGTGTATTCACTCTGATTTTTTTACTCTCTGATACTAAATTTAAAAAAAAAGAGTTATGCTTTTCTTCTCAGAAACAGTAAATGTGATTATCCTAAGCTACACATGATTATCTTAAAAGCTACTTTATACAATTGGTAAATATTTTTGCCTTTGTTCTATTAAAGAATAATCTAGGTAGATTTTACTTATATTTTGGTGTGTTTTAGTTTTGAATTTTTAAATTAAATTAAAAGTGAGTTAATATAACTCATTTATATTGTACTTTAAAAATATATACAAAACCCAAAATTTTAAGTACGGCATATAATCATATCTTTTTAAAAATCTTATATGTGTTAAAAATTAAAAATATGTTGGGCATTTACTAAAATGTGTGCAAATAAAAGAAAATAAGATGGGGTCTGTTAAGTAAACTGGTAAAATAAATGGCAGAACATAATAATATTATTTATGGATCAAATAAATGGAAGAATATGAATTTGAAAATCTACTGACCACAATTTTCTATTCGGAGTGTCAGCTGTTTCTTTGGTTTCAAAAAAACAATGTTCAGAGCTCCCCACTTTAAATTCCACCAAAGAAAATGGATCTTGTAAGGTTCAAGATTTCTGGTTCACAGCTATGTGGAAATCTGCCAATCCTCTAATTTCTTGAACTGTCACAAACCATTGATTTGTGAAGCAAAATGGAGATTAAGAAAGAAGTCGACAAAATATACCTCTCTTGGTAAATACTATAGATATCTTCCTTCATCAAACAATAAATCTATCCTAAACTAAGTAAATTCCTCAGCATTATAAATATTTATATTTAGAAAATGAATTCCAGATACATTTCTATATGTCCTAATCTTATGAGTAACGAAGATCATTGAATACTTATTCTAAGGATAGAGTAGCAAGATTTATTGAAATTAACAATTAAAACAGTTGATTTTTAAAATGTCTTATTATTGATTATTAAATTGTTGATTATTATTAAACTTATTGTTGATTATTAAAGTCTTATGTATTTATAAGGAATCATTTCAATAGTACACATGAAGTGCATTTAGTTTAAATTAAAATTACTGCTGCTGAAGCACAAGAAAAAGTATATCATATGTCTCATTTCATATTAATCCCAGCTGGTAGAATGGAATAAACCTATTATAGATAATATTTTTGAGTATTATTTTAATGTATTTACAATATTTATTTGTTAATCAATTAAAGTAATTTATTTTAACCACTTATAGCGTTATTGATTTTGGTTTTAGTTAATTCAAATTAATTATTCTAAACAATAAATTAAACTAGCTTATAGGGAATATATTAAATATTTGTTTCAAAGCTATAGAGTGTAATGTTTCATTTAAATGAAAATTGTGCCCCATAGAAGTTTAGAATAAATTTATGAAGTATCAGGTTTCTAGTTAACACCTATTTCTAATGATGTGCTTTTACCATTAACATAAAATATAAATATATAAGATATGTTTTCTTCATAACTTCAATATTAGATGTCACATTTTCTCTCAATAATGTAATTAATGCTTCCGGTAGTGTTCTATTTCACATTTTTGGTTTCAGATGAAACTAATGCCTAAGAGCTTAAAATCTTTTCTCATAGTGATTAATTTTATAAGGTTGATTTTCATTTTGATAATAGAGTAATTTAGCCACAATGGTGCAAGCATGATTTTCATCATACCAAAAGCTGTAGGAGTTCCCCTTCAAATATTCAAGTTTTTAGCAAATATGGATAATAATTTAATCCACAATAACACTAAGAAGGTACCATAGTTTATCTCTTGAACTAACCCTTAAATGTATCACTCATCTAATAAAAAAAAAAGTCTTTCCTTCAATTATTTTCTATTTTGCTTTAATTTTTGGGTTACTAGTTTACTGTTGAGCTTTATGAGGAGTGTTTAGTCAGGGATTCGGTCTTGAAAATGAAAAATTAAAACTGATTTGTAAACAAATGTTTTTATTTTCACCAAGGGATTCACTTTAAGTTTCAGGACTTTATCTAAGGTAACTGAATCATGACTGATAAGTGTCTGTTTTCATACATTTTGTCTTTTTCTGATAGTGACCAGATTAGCTGCTTCTCGATTGATTTAGAAATATTTCCTTTTCTGCAAGGAACAGTATCATTGGCTTTCAATATTGTCTAGATCTTTGGCAAACCCAAAGAACTGTGCTCCTCTACTAAAGATACCACCTTCAATTAGATCCTCTATTTTTCATAGAAGCTACCAGGGTCGTAGGACTTTTATGCCTGCAATCTAGCACTCTCTAATTATACAAATAAAGAAACCAAATAGGGAATTTGAATATCTCCTTGGGAATTAAGATTACCAAAATTCTGGATTAGTTGGTTTATGGTTGAAATCAGTCAAAGGAGAGAGATTTAAGGGCTACCAAATTAATATATTGTTAATGTCTTCCTTGTTAATTATGCAAAATTTGTAAAGAACATTATGGGAGTTGTATTTAATTTTATAACATTTATGAAAGATGCCCTTTAAGGAAGATTCTTGAGAATTCAATGAGGAGGTTGGCCAGGCCCACTCTCATTTTAAACTAGAGAATCCAAGGAGAGGGTTGACTTTATGAAATCTGTTGGTTTAATCTGTTAATAGCAGATCTGACTAAGTGGATGGAGAGGAACCTTTCAGCTCTCACAACCCTCACACTAAGAGTTATCGAAAAATTAAATCTTGCAGTGAGCCAGAAAAGGATGGGTACCTGTTGATAGCCACCTTCCACTATGACCCTAAGTGGTTGAGGGAGGTTTTTTAAAAAAAAGTGGTGGGGGGTCTTGAAGGAAACAATTGAAAAATAGTATAAAAATGTCTAATGACAAAAATGAATAGAACATAATATCCAGAAATGGAGGTGGGACATTTAAATATCAAACATTGATGTTTTATAACTTTTTCATGAGATGTCATATTAAGGTCATATTTTCAAATGTAATTAGGAATGTTTTAGTTAAAGCAGCTTCTGCCCATACAAACTCTAAACGGTGCGCCTATATATATATATAGTCTCCCTCC
>KZ808770.1:146760-157037 GCA_000696205.2 Oncopeltus fasciatus
TGACAGTGAACACATGTATTCGGCCACGAAGATGGACAATGTCCGAAAGCGCTCGCCAACAGAAGATGGTTTGCAGAAACCAATGAAGACGGATAATAGAAGGCATGATAGTTCTATATTCATTGGTAGTGATAATAATAACCCTTTAGTAGATAATTAGCTTTTTAAAATAGATAAATCACTCAGGACTAGTGTAAACAGGGATTTTATTATAAATTTGCTTATAAATTTCAATTAATTTATGTTCAAAGTTAAGTTTTGCTTGTGATCTTTGTGAAATTATTGAAATATGAATTTTATAATTATTTTAAAGGTATTTATTTCTTAAGCAACATGAGAAATAAGTCACTTAATGTTTGAGATTGCATTAATATGTAAATATAAAAAAATTGTTGAAGATTAATTCATTAATTTAACTAGTGAAACACAAACATTTCATTGACTTTAAAGAGCGAGGGGTTTTTTTATAGACTCATCTTTTGTACTCGTACTCTCATGTCCTTGGCCAGACCTCAGAGATTTATAACTGCCTTATGCACACTCATGCACAGATTCTAATTCTCGATCAGAATTTGTGTGTTCAAGTGGTATAAATTGATGAATCAACTCGAATTTGTATGAATTGTGATTTAAAGAGTTTTTTTTTTTTTAAATTATGACGTCATAACAATCTAAATAGCTTCATTTACATTTAGAAACTTTTTATTGCTTTTTAAGAACTTTGTGTAACAAATTTTGTAGAAGTACTGATTTGATACAAAAACGAAAAATAAATAAACCTTATCTCTTTTAAGTTTGGGAACTTTGACTGTGTTTCTGTTACAGGAAAAAAAAAAAAAAATGCAAAGTTAAAAATATTCTGCGATGTTTCTGCTTGATTCAAAATGTGTCCAGAAATGCAGTGGCCCTATTCATTTTCAATATTTTTCTTCTTTTTTTCTCTCTATTTCTTCAATTAAATCAGTATTTTTTCTTGTTTATTAATCACCAGACTAATTTATAACTGGGATTTGTTTGTGGAAATTAATCAGGAATTAGTAGAGAAAACAATCTGGGCATCATTACACGACGATTTGTCTTGGGGGGGTGGGTTTCATGGATAAATTCTTGACCGAAGCTTAAAATATAGTCCGTTCAAAATTACATGCGGTGTTTTATTCTAAAAATCATATCTTAGTATTTTTGTTTTATTTCTTTTCTTGAATATTTATTACCAAAAAATTTTCAAGCACAATAAAAACTTAGGTATACTAACGACTGTTAGGTCTCTGGAGCCTTTAAATACTTATATATATATAAAACTATTCAGGATATTTATATATATATGGGGTATTAACCAAAAGTCTATTTATATTTTTGTATAAATATATATAATCTATAGATTCCTAGTTAATACATACAGATCAAATAGTTAAACTAGGAGTTTTTAAAAACATTTCTTTTTGCTAGTCTCTAAAATAAAGGATGCCACAAATCTCCTCACACACACACACACACACACACACATAGATGTATTATATAAGAAAATGAAGAAAATTCAACTATACGTAATAGTTGCATTCCTTCCATCTGAAAATGTCATCGGTGGAGGTGTTGTGAAATTAATGTCGAATCGAAATAAATCAATCTGGAGACCTGTTGTTTTTTTGGTCTATAACCTCTTTTCCGAATTGTGTAAAATTTGAGCCTCAATTAGTTTTAACATATACTATCATAAATATATAACTATATGTACGAAATAATTAAAAAATGGTCTGAGAAATAATTAATCCTGAATCACTCTGTCGAACAATAGTGTTGCCTGCACACCGCCTGTGACTCATCCATTTTACTATCTTATCATGGGGGAACTTCAATATTATTTCTAGCCTTTCCCTAAGATTAATTTCTGTAATAGCCTATTTTATATTTCTTTAGTATACTATTTTATATTATTACATATAAATGTAATATTATGGGGGGTAGTATAATGTAATTTTCTAACTGAATTTGCTATTTCTGTTTCATTTTGCAATATATTAAAGGAATTAGTTTTTGTTGAAATAAGATGAGGGAGGTTTAGAGGGACACCCGTTATATTCTTGTGTAAACAATTTAAAAACCATTCTCATTAACAATACATTACACCTCACCATGACCTATTGCTAAGAAATTCTTTGTCTTGAAAATATCTTCCCGTTTCTAAAAATATCTCTCTGGCGTTAATGACCAAAGTTTGAAACGCCATTAAAAAAACAAACAAAAAAAAAAATTAAACTTCTCTTATCACGAAGAGAACTTTAGCCTTGAACAAACTGGACGTAAATGTCACGAAATTACACTAAAAAAGTAGCATTTCCATAATAACCTGCTTTAATGATAATCTGGTAGTTTTAATAAACATTAGATAAGAATTCCATTTATGAAATTTTAAAATTCTTCATTTTATCCATTCTGTGGTTGTGTACTAAAATGGGTCTGTACTACTAGTCGCTTTCAGACAGATATATGTCAGAAACGTGTAAAATTTAGATGTTATTCTCACTAAATATCCACTCTTTCAAATCTTGGGACCTGAAGATGGTTTACAAGAATAGTGGATTTATGTTTTATAAAATTTTTACAAAATGCAGCTAATAATGATATTCAAGAGTATAGTCAGAGGTTTGAGCTCCTCACTTCACCCCTCTCATATTGCGCCAGTGACATTTTATCCTATTGATTTTGATTTTTATGTAAAAAAAAAAATTTTTTTTCTAATTTATTTTAAAAAACAAGATTAAATTTTTAATATAAATCTCTGATTTAAATATTTTTTATGTCCATCTATAATGTAACGTAGGAAATATTCTTATGATAAGTCATTGTTAAAAGGATTGACCCATCATAAAGAAATTAGGAAAAAATAAATAGATTCTGACGAATTAAAAATAAAAATATCTGAAGAAAATGTACGATAATTATTGCTACAATATTATAACAGTTACGTGGAAAAATCATGTTTTTTATGTATTTATTATTAAATAATAATTCTCGTTACAAAACCAATATTTTATTTTAATTTAAATTCTTTCCGAGATTTCCCACTATCTTACTAACAAATATCTAAAACTGTGATTCTCAAGGAAGTGGTTTTATAGTTAAAATGTATTAAATATATAATTAAAAAGAAGACACATATTGTACTTTGCTCTGTACAGTGTACATTTATAGATAAGGCTTAACCATTTTTTATTTTAGTTTTAACGAGAGCACCTTTATACATTTGAAAAGGACACTTCTGAAATACGCACTTGTGATCTCGAGTGGATAAATCTTGAATAAAATATGATGATTTGGAGGAATTTAAAACGCACTCAAAATGTCTATTACTCGACTCTCGTTGCATTTCTGCAGCTGTACACCGATCCTGTTCACGAGAAGCAGCGAATTATATCTCCTGTTCAAGTGCTCAATGGCAGTGTCGAAGGGTGATCTAAATGTAGAAACGCATTACTTTCTTAAAATGAATTTTCTAATTTTTATCATTTATAACGCTAAAAAAAAAGAAAGAAGAAAAGTATATTTAAATATGAAGTTTCAGAGTTTTAGTAGTTACCAGAGAGTTTGGTAGAAACTCCACATTTTGAAGGGATTCGAATTTTGTTCAAATCAGATGAGTGGGAGGGAGAGTTTAAAGGCAATCCCAATGAAATATTCGCTAATGTCTTAGTTATTACTCGTTTTATGGGAAAATATACTATATGAAATTCATCTAAATTTTAATTTTTTGAGAATTATATTCCATCAAATTTTTACAATAAAGGCAGCAGCCAATAAGGGAGGATATCTGTGAATGAAGTAGGAGGTTCGATTTCCTCCCTTAGCCACCCCCCCAGTCATCCCTAGTGACATCACTCCTTTTGTAGGCTTTTAAGTTAAAATTTCAATTATTAAAGACCAGTTATATAAGTTACTCCTTAACCTGTGTCCATTCTTAGGACCAAACTTAGGATATCTGTTTGAGGAGCTCATGTCTGACGGGCTGTTTGGGGGGGGGGGGGGGGAGTCATTATTGCAAGGGATAATGTATCTACTATTAATGTTAAGATATGTATCTTCCATTACCTGTAAGATATGAATCATCTGTCTGTAATATATGTTTTATTAATTAATTTTCACCTATGCATCTTCTATTTATCTTGAGATAAGTTTTGTAAATCATTAATTTTTAATATTAATTAATTTATGACATCGCTGATGGTTTATTTATTTGAATTAATGGAGTTTGGAATCTAATGTTTGTTAAAAATTTTTACTTTCTTCCCCCCATCAGAATACATATTGTCTTTCAAAGTAGGTTTCAATCCGAATATTGAAGTAAAAATAACTTAATGTATGATATCCGGATTATTATTCTTTAATTATATTTATTATGCCAAAATAAAAGTAAAATGTAAATTTTAAATAATAAAAATGAAATTTAAATCTTGATTATACCATTGTTGGTATAAATATGATAAGTATGATACCAGGTATCATTGTATTGACTTCTCAATTTCATAAAATAAAAAAAAGTCTGTCATCCAGAAGTAATTTAAAGCAATGTTTTTTTTTATTTTTTATTTTTTATTTTGTTCTGNGTTGAGGAAAAAGGTGGGTCTAGATATAGACCAAATTGAAAAATTTGGTTAAGGATACGAAAAAAAATATAGGACATTATTTTTTTAAATTTAATTTTTTGATATTTATAGGGTATAGATTTTTTTACAAAAACGCATATTAGGAAAAATATTTAAGACAGTAATTTCGAGTGTGTCGGGCCCTCATATTATTAAAAATAGAGAAATCAGGGTTTTCTACTCAAACCATTGTAAGAATTCATTTTTTGATTCAAATAAAATGATGATGAGTTGGGGCTGTAGGCAAATGCCAAAATATATAATAATAATATCTTTGTTGTTATTAAAATGAAGAAAATGTTTATAGAATATGATAGGTGTAAAATGTAATTTTCTACCGTTTATGATTTAAACATTTTTTTAAAACGAAAAACACAAATTAAAGAAGACATTTACAAATGCAGCTGCGATGGGTGAGCGCTTCTCACACTCCATTTTAAGTCTAAAGCAAACTTTAATAGACACCTTTTACATTCATTGCTCTCTTGAAATTAAATTAAATAATGAATCTTGAATACGAGTATTGCATTACTCTGAATGATAAACTGAGTTGTAACCAAACAACGTGTTTAAACTCACTAATCAAAAATGATTAATGAAATCTCCAAAAGTTTATTACGGAAGCCGTGATTACCTGGAACACTAATTGAAACCAAGGTAAAGGTTATTTTTAAATTCTAATTATCGTAATTTAAGTTTTCAAACTTATTGATTAGTTAAATTTCTAAATATAAAATAAACTTTTCTAATCGAACTGAATAGTGA
Source organism: Oncopeltus fasciatus (assembly GCA_000696205.2). NCBI lineage: Eukaryota > Metazoa > Arthropoda > Insecta > Hemiptera > Lygaeidae > Oncopeltus > Oncopeltus fasciatus. Next base: position 152,166 of record KZ808770.1, read on the forward strand.
TAATCATGGAACCTATTGCACCCTTTTTTTTATCTCGTAAACTGCTCAACCAAATTCGATATTTAGTTTGTATCCATTTCGAAATGTTACGTCGAACTGGAATATCAGGTAGATTTTAATGGAAAGTGAGAAATGTCTTGCCATCAGCAAAGTGTAGTTCCTTTGTTTGTAACAGCTGAATCAACTGAAAAATACCCCTCCCCCTTTTCCCTTAGCATTGCAACTGTTTGATAGAACAATTAACTGCTGGGGTATGTTAAAAGTTGGAAATGAAATATATTTCAATGAGTGATATTCGTAGTGAACAGATTATTTTAAATGTATTAAACATCTATTTATTGAAATTTAATACCTTGATGACACAATATTTTCTGTTTGTGGGTAGGCTTTCATGTGAATCTGTAAAGGTTTTGTTGAAAGTGAAAGTATAAGTCTATAATAGGTTAACTTGACATGAAATGTTCACATACAAATACTCATCCACTACGATGTTGAGAAATTCGCTTAGTTCACGCATCTCCTGTTGTTGGAGGCAGTCTTAATAGTGATGTATAAATTACAAACAAAATAAAAAAAATCCGTTAAGCATGATCTATGTGAATTTCCTGTGTTACATTAATTAAGGGCATAAATAAAAGCGAAAGAGGAAATGTATTTATTATTTATCATTTATTCCTGCGAAGTAGGAAATTTATCTTACAACGCGGAGACAACAATGATCGTAAAAAGTTTGTTAATTTCTTCATTAATATGAGTTATACGTAAAATTTTACAGAACATAGGCGTTTGAAAATAACATTTTAGACCTGTTTACTTCAATAAGCCTTTTCGTTACTTAAATAACAACGAATACATAAATACAATTTTATTTTATACATAATACATTTTATTTTGTAGTCTCTGCACGATACAAATGAGAATAGTTTAATTCCACTAAGGTAAATTCCGTAGAGGAAACCATTAGGTAATTCAAATTAATCTAAGTGTATTATTATCGATTTCTCTTTTATCACAACTTGGGTTGGAATAATCCAGATATACATTACTGTCAAATGATTTTATTTTTGTTTTAAAATTTATTTCAAATAATACAATTTTATGACTTATTTTGCACTGCCTGTTAGAGATTATTGTAATGTTTAATTGAAAACGCTATTCATGATGCAACTGTATCCTTGGAGAATTCCTTGATAACAGCAATTGATAAGACAAGTAGACAAATAATTAAGTGTATCGCCACTGAGGATTAGATAAGATTAGCTGTAGTGGCCCACAGGTTCATGGGTCAATTAATACACTTACTGTATTGAGAAAATGTATTCATCTGTGACTAAATGTATCTTCTTTGTGGATATCCTTCCGTCGAGCTCTTGTTAAAATCTACGGAAAACGTAAATATTTGCGTGGGGAGAGAAGTATGATCCTTAGGGAACATGATTTACGCTCATCTTTTGTCTGTTTTATATGAACTCCTCAAGGATTTGCGACCCATGGACTTCCAAATGTGTATGCCTTCTGTATTTCGTGACGCAGGAACAGTATTGTTGCCTAACTTAACTTGTAACTTTTTTACAAGTTAAGTTATGTATTACTTTAAGCAGTTTTCCTGCTAAAAATATAAAAAAAAAAGAAAGCTTTATAAAAAATTATCGGACCTTTATTATTTTAAAACCTTTTGGAATTAATATATTTCTCAGGTGCTCTTTGAGATTTACTTATTGGCCAGTAGTTTCTCATGGTTTACTCTTTTATTGATTTCAGTAATTTTTAAGGATTACTCTTACTCCTTTTAAATATGTCTTAGTTTTAAGACTTTTTGGAGAAAGTTTAGTTTCTTTGTTGCAGTAATCTATTTCTACGCGTAGGATTTGTTGAATGTTAGTAACAGAAATATAACCTCGCATGCCTTTAGTAAATAAAAATTCCTGAAAATAGTTTCGGCCAACGATTTCCGCATACATGTCCCCAAAATTTGTTGAATGGTGTTCCCTTTGATAGTCCTGGACTGTTTGTGGAGGGTGGATGAGTGTCCTTGGACTCCCAATATTATAACATACATTTATATGTATACTATAATATTGATTACTTATAATATTATGTATACATTTTGGTCTTCCTAAGAGGAAGTTTAAGAAACTTCCCTTCATTTGAAATCAACTAAAGACTAATTCAACATTTTTCAATGAAAGGCCTACAATACAGAATTTGGTTTCTATATTTTGAAAATAAGTAGGCAAGCCTAAAACTCTAACTTAAATTCTTAAATATATATTTATTAATCATCTTTTTTTTTTAATTAAAAAATAAATGTTTCAAAATTGCATTAAACACCTATTTCATCACATTATTTATTCGTTAACGAAGATATTACNATTTTTTTTTTTTTTTTTCAATTTTTAGCATGGGTTGTGCTCTAAACAACCCCCTTCCCTCTTGACCGAAATTCCCCCTTGTATGTGGATTCCCTGGATGTGATGTTTATGAGGTGCAATTCTAGCCAGGATGACAATGGCTCATTCAGGTTGATTCTTTTTGCAAAATGTATCCAGTCAGCTGCAAATATGTATTCAAGTCACGACATTTTATTCCCTTGCCTAGGTTACTACTGAGTATTGGTATCTATTTCCTGGACGCTCCATATTACATTTAATATCTGACCGCATTATTTCAATTTTTTATTTATTATTGTTTTGAAAAAATTAAAACAACTCTTATTTTATGTCTATGCACAATATCCCTTAACTATTGAGTTTCAATTAAATTCCAATCTCTAGAAATTTGTCCTTTATTAAGTCAAAGTTAACAGAACTAGTAACTAACTTCATTTTATTTGTCTACTAATTTCGGAGATACCAAATGATATACATTTGTTTTTTATATATACTTCTTAAATAAGTGTTATAACTTTTTAACAATTTCAATTGAGCTCGTGAAAGGTGGAGCTATCTACAGGTAACAATACCATTCTAAACTTTGCACCGCCAAGATTGCAAGACCGACCATCCTTCATTACTTAAGTGTATATGTTTTAATGTATTTGCCTATGTGATACATTTGACAGACGGTAGAAAGAAGAATTTATTAGGAAAAACTGAAAAATGCCTTTTGTGTACTACACATATAAAATTCGAAAACCTCCATCCATTTTAGTTAATGAAACTAACCAAGGTATTCACTAGTGTGTAGATGAAAACTCATAGGATCCATTTAGGAAAGGGGTAAACCTTACTTGCTCTAAACCACTTTCATTTTTTTATCAATCATTTCTGAATATGTGAGAGCCATTTCTTGCATTTGACATCTTCTNTAAATAAAGTATAGATATAGTTGAATGGTTTAGATTAAAAACACTCAAAAAACTATTACTTAAGTATGTTTTATATTTTACAAAACTTAAGAAAACAAAACTTATAAAACAAACTTAAGACAGAGTAGGGGGAGGGGGGGTATGTTTCTGAAGATCACTGAATACTTATATATGATGATTATAGGAGTACTTCATCACTGATTCCTTCTTAGTTGGAGGTCAGCGTTTAACCTCTAGTATGTATTCATCAATACAAGTGTCTATATGTTTGTCGATAATATCTCAGGTCCTTTCCATCTTGTTATCACACAGTCGATTCTCGCCAACCGTTAGTCCGAATCGAAATAACGTATAAACAGGAATTGTGTTGACCGTGTCAAAACTCCTTAATCTCTTTTCCTTTGTTTGTGACGTCCGTATGACGTAGGCTAATTGCTGGACTCTGTTTTTTATACTTCTCCTTTTTCTTCCTCTCCCGTCAAATTTCTCTGAAGGAGTGAGAATCACTTCCTCATATACTCTTGATATATAACCAAAATCTATGGGACTCCATTTCGTTATCATGACGTCAGAAAATGTCCATTTTATTTGAATTTGAAGGCTTCTAAATGTACATCATCTAGTGTATTCCTGTCCAGAAATCTGTTTTGCAAAGTCTAGGATAGAATATTTATTTTCAGAAGTCTAAAGACACTTAATTTAATACATATAATNGTAAAACATTTATATTGGCAGGAGGAGTTTAACTAAAACATGAAATTTGTTTGGGATAATTTATTAATTTTTTATACGTAATTTGTATTTAAGGAAAGCGAAATTTGACATTGAGATCTAGTTATTCATTTCCTGTAATATTAAAAATAAAAAAATAACTTATATTGTAGATAAAGGCTGTATATGATTTTAATATATTATTTTGAAAAAAACAACAAAAATATTTCATAAAATTTATCTTCGATTTCCACATTTTTAATTGAATTCTGAAAAGCAATGAAACACTATATCGTATGTCCTGTTAAAAGTTTGTTTAATCGTCTCATTAATCATTTTTTTGTTATTAATTTTATTTTACAGGCACAGAAGTGTGATAATAGAGTACCAAATGGGAATTAGAGATAACAATTGTGTACAGTACAGAAATTTTTAGAATTTCTTCTGAAAATCATCTTTACCATAACATCTCTTCTTTATAATGCGTTTAACTTATCATCCGATATTTGATTTTATTTAAAATGTTTTAATCTTGATTTAATACCAATTTGGGAACATCCTGTTGGGAAATTAATGACTTGCGATAACTTTACTTGTTTTCCGATTTCCCATGAATACTGCCGAAAACAATATAAATGTGAAGTTAGTGGAAATTGACTTAAAATGTTGTTAAACTGCCAAAATGTTTCGACTTTTCCGATGTAAAACATGTAATTTGTAATTGTTTTTATATATAAACATTTAACAAATCTTTAAAATTCTCAAAAACTAATTAATAATTACTAAATAATTTAAAAAATAATTATTCCATTATTTAATAGCAGTACTGCCGTTGGACAGCTTTTCCAGTGTTT
>KZ808771.1:61335-73474 GCA_000696205.2 Oncopeltus fasciatus
TGTATATGTGTGTGTGTGTGTGCGCGTGCGTGCATGTGTGTGTGACTATGTATGTATGTATGTATGTATATATTATCTAGGTTGCTTGGAAATTTACTTAGATTTCACAGAAACTACGTGACGGTTTGTTTTCTTAATAAATTATTTTTTTGAGCACTCCATAACCTCCCACTATTATGACTTGCTCTGCAATTTTGACCATGGCTGATGTATTTTAAATCTCATTTTGATGAGAACGACCTCAAGAGATTTTGTTACAGATAGATCTCTATCATTCACATTTTCACTGTTATATTTATGAAAAAAACACCCCTTCAACAATAAATAATATGATGAAAATAAGAAAAATTCAGGGACTTTGAGACGTAAAAGTATGACGAGTATTGAAGTACTTTTAGCGTTTCAAAGCAGGATTTCTTGAAATTAAGCACTTAAGCTTCACAAATTTCCTTTATTATTTATTGCTGATCGCTTTTCAGATATATCTCAAACTCAAAAATGAGAAATCTTCAAGAATAGATGTGGGATAAAGTATCTCACCCTCACACCCACACTTTTGGATTGATCTGATTAGTCGAGAGGTTCACAGATCTTGAATGTTATTATTTTAAAGCTTTAAAACATTTTACCAATTTTTCGGAGATTTAAATTTGAAAAGAAAACAAATTATATTTATTATTAAAATATTACCTTATTCAGTAATAGTTTGAAATAGATTTTTGAATTATTGTATAAAATTTCTATAATGATATGAAAGAAGTCCAAAGATAACTCTGAAGAAAGTCCTTAATACATAATCCTTAATACAATACATGTAATATAAAAAAGTGGGGCAGGTTTGGACTGAATCTATCATTTGACTAAGCTTTAATAGTACACCAGTTTGACTTATTGTAAAGTCAAGTTTACATTGTTTTGTCTACTTAGCATCATAGGTATCGGTAAATAATTCGAGCATAACAACATGAGGTTACATCGAACGTTTAAAACCTGTTACTTCATTGTCTTCACGGTTCCTAAGCCCCTGTACTGTCTTCCTCAATATCCATCAATCTTCCAGTCAAAATGGCGATGTGTTGACCTCCGCCTCGCTTATCGGCCATCTCTCCTTGCCAGGGGGCCATCTTCGACATTCTTCGTACGTAACTTGAAGTGAATCACAGATTTGGCGTAGTCCATTATTCGGACATCCCTTTTACTATTCGCAGACATATTATGCAGTGAAAGTTTAATCCTACTTAAGCTGCTGGTCTCTTCTTCCTGAATTCTCTTTTAGCAAACGCAAATGTTTCGCTACTATACAACTGCATAGTTACAACCTTTTATTAAATAAATTCATGTAGAATCAAGAGAAAGGAGCATCATGTAGGCACACATACTCTTCCAGGCAACCATAGACCTGGGCATTCTTTTATTTCTAGACGAAGGCCTGCCCCCTTAATCCCGGTGTCTAGGCTTTTAGCAGGTTTTCAATAGGTAGTGAATTAACCATTCATATTAATACCATGTTGCGACTTTTGAATTGAGGTTCCAAAGTACTTTCCAATAAATCCCATTAAGTTAAAAATACAAATGACCATATATACGAAATGACATCATCAAAGAAATAAAATCCTCTCAAACCAAGTTGGATCATATCCATTTAATGGCCATTATCTTCATAAAATAGTTGCTCAGAAATGCTGCTCTTCTAATTGTTCCTATTATACCTAAAATTGCGATGATGGAAGAGATTTTAAAATAATAATGAATGTGTTAGGAGAAAAGTAATACTTAAAAGATAAATTTTCCTAATTTTCATAGTGTATCAAATATTATCAGTCAGAGATAATGACATAAACTAAAGGCTTTAAAACATAAATCTTTAAAAAATGAGAAATTGTTAGTAAAAGGCTTTACTTAAAATTTTTGTGTTAAATTGAGTTTTTAAACAGTTTTGTATTGATTCCTCTTCGAATCCGTAAGGGAAAGAAATAGTTTCTTATGGTCAGGGGATGGCATTGGAGAGGGATGGTACAGTATCTGCTAGGGGAAAGAAGTGGGTGGGTTGGGGATGGATTTAATTAAAAGTTTAATTGAATTAGGGGCGTAAAAACCCAACCAACATGTGAGCTTTAGGCTTTGCCCAGGGATAAGTTGCAACAGAACAAGTTGGCATTGACATGTGTATCTTCCGTCAGGATGACTGCGAAACTCTTCTAACCAATGGAAAAACTTCTTTTTTATATATGTATATCGATTGGATGAGAAAACATTTAGATTGTTTTTACTCAACTTGGTGGTAAATTTTATTTATGATTAAGTGTTTAGTAGTAGTACTACTGCGAAAAACCTCTATCGATTGTCAGATGATTTTAGTTGGGGTTTGGTCAAGGTAGATCCAAAAAAATACAAATTAAAAAAAAATTTTTTAAAAGGATTATCTGCCAACGTTTCGGCTCACATTGTAAGCCATCTTCAGGGCTATCATGAAGACGAGAAAGGACGTCCTGTCTTACAATGTGAGCCGAAACGTTGGCNAAAGCAGAGATGGAGCATATCTTTTGTACCTCAGTTCCAGGTCTTATTCAAGCCTTCCAAACTTTCATTTACTTTTTTTTCTTGTAGCTTTTTCTTTGGACGGCCTTTTGAAATGTTTTCAAGAGCGTGCACTCACACAAGTAGACAGGAAGAAGGACTTTGAGGAGAAGGTATACACGGCCAAATGATTACTCCCGAATAAACGGAGGCTCCGTGGAGGTATGAATGAATGAAAAATAAGAAAAAGTCTTAGGAAGTTCAATCGGCAAAGATGTTCCGGTGTTTCGAAAGAAATCTATCCACCATGATGTACGAGTCTAGGGCAGATAGCGGACTCCAGTCTCACTCCCCACTTTGCCCAGTAAAACTTATACCAAAGGAAATTGTGCAATCGATAAAGAAATCAAAGTTGTCTCTTCCATATTAGTCAATTTCTTGATAGGTAATCAAGATTCATATTAGGCTCATGATTAAACTGAGAAAAAAAAAAAAAATTCAACAGATCTGTATTACGATGAGTTCGTCACTAGTCGAAATTTGCCGAATGGAGGTGATGTTTCCGATGGGGAGTGGTGGTTAAGATAAGGACTAAATTGAAAAATAGTTACTCTACTCTTTATAATCGTTATTATAAGATATATAATAATGTTTTAGTACATAATGTATGTTCACGTAGGGTTCCTCGGTTCCCATGAATGTTCTTAATAAATCTTTCGGACTTGTCTCTCCGATCCACCTACTAGACCCCAAAATTACAAAATTATAGTTACTAAAAATTATATATACATGTATATATATATAATGTCAATAAACTATGTATAGGGCGCAGTTTAACTTTATTAATAACGAAATTAGGTGTGTTGTTTTAAAATGAATTTTCTCATTTTGGAGCAAAATTGGTGTATTAGTGGGTGATATATATAGTGAGCTGAAATTTTAAGAACAAGTAGATAAATATTTCATAATGCTTAGCATAATATTCAGATTAGTGAAGTGAAAAATAATTATGAATTTTGTACTATTAACATAAATAATTAAGTCGTTATGTAGCGAAATATAACCATTAGGAATGGAGTTTATCCTAACTGGACGTTACGTTATTTTACGGTTTATGATCCAAAATTTTTATATTAAAGTCATGCAAAGATCGAATATTAATGTTATAGTTTTAGCAGATTTCCCTTAGAGAAATCAAGCTATTCATTTCGGTACCATGACTTGACTTTGAAAACGGATCCTACATTGGAGATGCTAAAATAACTTATGTTAATAATGTTATACATACACACACACACATATTTATAGTTGTCATTACCAATCAATATCGATTTCATTGATTAAGATCCAGTACTCCTTTCCAAATTACGTGGTTACACGTTCTAACGTTTGCAGTTTTAAATATAATAAATTGAAATTAGATGTGTGTATATATATATATATATAGGCCATCTTCGACATNCGCTCATCGTCATCTCTAATATATTACATATAAGCTTATTTTAAACATTTAAGTGTGGTTGTAAGTGGCTAAAATCTGTTGAAAGTGAGGGGAGGGGCGTTCAGGTTAAACCAATATCAAAATGCTAATATATTTATTGATATTAATAATATTGCTACGAAAAAATAGGAAAAAAAGAATTTGTTTTCTATGACATACTTCTAAAAAAAACGCATATTAAAAAAGAGAATAAATAATTAAATTTCGGGTGTTAGAGGGCTCTCTTATTTTTAAAATATTCTTAAAAATCTTTCAAGAAAATATATTTTCATTTTTTTAAAAATATCATTTAGTTTTTTGGGGGATTTCATTATTTGAGGGAAGGACTTTACCGCTGTTTATTAATCACTCAATTATTTTGTTTATTCTATGTATTATATAAGAGGTGTCCAAAAACAATTGGAGAATTTTCTGACGTCACATTAAGTGTGACTACTACTGTGGCTGTTAACCTCTTTGGGAGCAGCGGTAGGCCATGCACTAGAAGGGTTAGACTGTTAGGTTAGGACTGTCCTGGAAGTTTGCGCCGACCGTGTGATTTCCAGGTAAACAGCGAGAGGAACACAGAAGAACTTACACAATTTGGCAGAGAGTGCTAGATCCCATTCAATCAAATCGATGTAAAGATCGATATTGACATTTAGATCGCTAATTAATTGTTGCTAGATTGAGTGAGAGATGCTAAATTCACCTTCTAAGAGGATTTGTCTTGTATGACTTGCTGAGAAATTCGCTTAGTTTCCCCAGCATTTGCGAGATGGACATTTTCTGTTCAATTAACTTCTACGCCACTTCACTAAAACATTAAATATATTAAAGCCTGCATAGTTTTCTCTACATGTGATAAACTGATTTATTTAATTGTCATTCAAGTACAGCATTAGTCTCAATTGTTTTTGCCTGATAGAAATGTTTGTTTTGAAACGAGAATCTAATTTTAGATAAGTAATAATAAAATTTATAAACGAGAAAATTGAATATTAACCTCGCTTAAATTGATCCCATAAAATAAATAATAAAAAAATAAGATATTGGCATATTGTGCTTTCTTACTTTATTGTTATACTGGGACCATATTTATATTTGATTTTGGAAAAATAGCAGGAACACAGATTGAGTACAGGAATAACGGTGCCATGTACATCTAAATATTTTCATTCTTGATTTGTTAAAAAGATGGTTTTTCATTTATAAAAAAAAAAGAAAGTATTTTCTTTTCTTCCGAAAGCAGAGATGGAGCATATCTTTTGTACCTCAGTTCCAGGTCTTATTCAAGCCTTCCAAACTTTCATTTACTTTTTTTTTCTTGTAGCTTTTTCTTTGGACGGCCTTTTGAAATGTTTTCAAGAGCGTGCACTCACACAAGTAGACAGGAAGAAGGACTTTGAGGAGAAGGTATACACGGCCAAATGATTACTCCCAAATAAACGGAGGCTCCGTGGAGGTATGAATGAATGAAAAATAAGAAAAAGTCTTAGGAAGTTCAATCGGCAAAGATGTTCCGGTGTTTCGAAAGAAATCTATCCACCATGATGTACGAGTCTAGGGCAGATAGCGGACTCCAGTCTCACTCCCCACTTTGCCCAGTAAAACTTATACCAAAGGAAATTGTGCAATCGATAAAGAAATCAAAGTTGTCTCTTCCATATTAGTCAATTTCTTGATAGGTAATCAAGATTCATATTAGGCTCATGATTAAACTGAGAAAAAAAAAAAAAATTCAACAGATCTGTATTACGATGAGTTCGTCACTAGTCGAAATTTGCCGAATGGAGGTGATGTTTCCGATGGGGAGTGGTGGTTAAGATAAGGACTAAATTGAAAAATAGTTACTCTACTATTATCGTTATTATAAGATATACAATAATGTTTTAGTACATAATGTATGTTCATGTAGGGTTCCACGGTTCCCATGAATGTTCTTAATAAATCTTTCGGACTTGACCATATTAATTTTTGCCTATTTACTCTATATAAAGGATATTTCAGGGTTGAAGCTTATTCTCTCTTCTTTTAGCTCTGAAGAAGCCATCACATGATGTCCGAAAACTCGGCAAAACGTTACTTTACTACATGGTCAAACTCGGAACTCATATAATATATGTTAAATATATTTTCCTAATTTTTTTATATTGAATTNTAAATAAAAAAAATAAAATTAGGGTGTATTTCGCTTGGTGGAGAAGCTGCCCAATGGCAGTACTTCTAAATCACTATTAGCAATTTTATTGTTTGTTTTTTAAAATTGTTATTAGGAAGTGCTCGCAATGAAGAGGTCACGCGGTCATTTCCTATTCAGGCGACGTGGTGGGTTATCAGGATGGGTAATACTGGATAGAGTTTGGGCTAAAGGATTGGGATGCATGGAAAAGTCAGAGTGGAATTTATTAAAACGGGTTGTAATGATGTCCTTAACTGAAGGGATTTTACAGGTCAATGTGAAGTAAGGAGTTGGCGACGCAATAGAGTGCATCAACAATGATTCTTAGGATTTTGGATTGGAAGGACTATATTCTTTGGATGTTGGATGGTTTAGCAGTTCCCAGCAGTTCGACTCCATAAGTCCAAATAGGTCTCAGCAGTGTCTTGTAAAGTGTTAGTTTGTGAGTCACTGTTAACGTTGACTTTCGGCTTAGGAACTTAAAATGTTGTTCAAATCTTCTATTTAGTTCCTATCTTTTGATTTTTGTGTATTCCATTTTTGTTTCCATTTTTGTGTTCCATGTTAGACGGGAGTCTAGATGAAAGCCTAGGTATCTGACGCAATCGGAAGTTGGAATAGGGATGTCATTAAAGTAAATTCTGCCAGGTTGTTTCTTCCTTAGTGTGAACTTATCATGATAACATTTGCCTTCGTTGACCTTGATGTGCCAGAGCTGGCACCATCGCTGTATGTCCATTAGATGCCGTTTGAGATTTCTTCTGGCAATAAGTGAGTAAACATCGGAAGAAATATTATTTTTATGGAAATCTCTTATTGAGGATGATATTTCTTTGCCAGACTTAGTGGTCTTACAACATTTGCGCTCATCATCATCTCTAAATTGTGATACATAATTCTTCACACACTTTTATTTATAAGGAAACGTAAAAAATCTGCTGCGTGATGCAGCTTTAAATATGTTTTGGACTTGCCCGACTTAAATGCGCCAGTCATGGATAAGCTAAGCGAATTANTGTGGAGTAAGGAGTTTGTGACGTAATAGGGTGCATCAACTATGATTCTTAGGATTTTGGATTGGAAGGACTGTATTCTTTGGATGTTGAATGCAGTTCCCCACAGTTCGACTTCATAAGTCCAAATAGGTCTCAAAGAGTTAGTTTGTTAGTCACTGTTAACGTTGTTTTGCGGTTTAACAGCTTGTAAAGTTGCCCATATCTCCTATTTAGTTCCTCTCTTTTGATTTTTGTGTATTCCATTTTTGTTTCTATTTTTGTGTTCCATGTTAGACGGGAGTCAAGATGAAAGCCTAGGTACCTGACGCAATCGGAAGTTGGGATAGGGATGTCATTAAAGTTAATTCTGCCAGGATGTTTCTTCCTTAGTGTGAACTTATCATGATAACATTTGCCTTCGTTAACCTTAATGCGCCAGAGCTGGCACCATCGCTGTATGTCCATTAGATGCCGTTTGAGATTTCTCCTGGCAGTATGGGAGTCAATATCGGAAGAAATATTATTTTTAGGGAAATCTCTTATTGAGGATGATATTGGGATTGAGGACTTTCACAGTTAACGTATTTTCTTTGCCAGACTTAGTGGTCTTACAACATTTACGCTCATCGTCATCTCTAAATTGTGATACATAATTCTTCACAAACTTTTATTTATAAGGAAACGTAAAAAATGGATTTGTCTTGTATGACTTGCTGAGAAATTCGCTTAGTTTCCCCAGCATTTGCGAGATGGACATTTTCTGTTCAATTAACTTCTACGCCACTTCACTAAAACATTAAATATATTAAAGCCTGCATAGTTTTCTCTACATGTGATAAACTGATTTATTTANATGCCAAATTTCATTAACAAAAAAAACAACAACAAACCGTAGAATTAAAACTTACTCTACAGGTAATTCCCCATCCCTAATTGTTCAATTTGATTTTGTGACTCTATTAACATTTCTATTAGGAATAAATGTGCGTGGGTTAAACTCCATTCATTAATATAAACTAAATTACACTAGATGGATAAAACTTTTTGTTCTCTCAATCGGCATTTCATATAATTTATTCATTCCTTTTCGTCCGATTACGTTTTTTTAACGTATTCAGCCTTTTGATTTACATTTAAAAGCGACAAGTTTAAATTCATTAGAAAAAAATTAATTTAGCTTGTGCAACATTAAATTAAAATTTACAGCACTGGTTAACCTCCACCATTCCTAGCNTTTTGCTTAGTTTTATTACTCTACAATAAATTTTACGCCAGCTGGGACGATAAAACTTTTTGTACTAACACTTTAAATTTTCTTCGTTGCCCATTCGTCTAATTTCGCCCTATAACGAACATTATCATTCAATTTAAATTTAAAAGCCACTTGCCTAGTATTATTTCCTGGACATAAAATTAAAAACTGACTTTTCAAGTGAACTCCCACTCTTAATTGTTTAACTTTCATTGTTACTCATAAGATCAATAAACGAATTTGTGTTCAGTTTTAGTGGCATATGAAAACTGCATTTAATTACGAAGAACTGGAAAAAATGGCCTGTAGTGTGTAGACACAGACTTAAACTCACAGAAATACATAATACAAATATATATATGTGTGTGTTTTAGGGATGATATTGAGTTAGTCTTTCCACATTCAATTAATTTACTGACCGGTTTTGGTGTCAACACTCCATCTTCAGGCACTAATAACAGAATAATATTACAGATAAAATCAATACCAACAACTAATAATAATAAATAACTCTTTAAAATTAAAAAAAATTTATTTAATCATTTTCTGATTTTACAATTTAATTTAGATATATCTCTTTTGAATTTCAGATATTATTTATTCATTATTTAAATATATCACCCTTTGAATTTTTCAATATAAATGTAATTAATATGTTGCAGAACATTATATCTGGATATATACATATATATTACAAATATTTTTTTTCAGGTATTGAAGATGAATTAAGTTCCATACCATAAGNCTTGTATTGTTCAGTGATCATTCGGGGGATATTAAAAAAAAAAAATCTGTGATGGAAACAGCCTCTTTTCTTCCGAATTGGCTTAAAATGCTTTTTGGGAACTGTGATTGATCAAACGGTACAACGGTACAAGATGAAATTTTGGTTTTTATAGTTCTGGCTAAAAATCCCCATTAAAAAAGTAGTCCGTCACGCACGGCTGCGTAAATTAAGCAAACTTAATTAGTTTAAGAACTATTAAATGCATGTAAACCCTTCTCTTATTGGTCTGACTTGCTTCATAATGAACTCTGTCTTAATTATTATTAATAATAAGACATTAATTATAAAGAATACTAAGAGTATGCTATTATTTTGTATTTGATAATAAAATTATTATATATTTGCCTAATTCGTTATATATACTGGTTTTCTGCTGATAATAACAAGGTTATTAATGATTTTACATTTTGTCTTCCTGTTAACTCCCTTCCTCTTGCTATAATTTAGTCATTAATGAAAAATTAGCAGAAATTTGCTCAAATATTGTTTCCTGATTTCAAACAATACGGACGCTGAGTGCCAAAGTTAATACATACACACATATTTATATTAGTTTTGCCCCTAACTAGTTTTTAAATTATTATCTTAAAATGCCATTTTAAAATAAAAATGTCTCACTTATGAATTATTTCTTCGACGTTTTGCCGTACAAAATGTTGGCTTCTGAAGCACCCAATGTGGAATTAGTGATATTTGAAATTATAAAGAAAAATATAACAAATTTCCTTCAGCGAATTTTATATTTCAAATATTGACTTAGGATACCCAAGATGAATATCTCCCTAAAAATGTCAACGTAGTATACGATAATATGCTGACGAGGGGGAAATAATTTTTAAGTAAAAATATTATCAGTAGCAGCATTATATTTGTCTGCAAGAGCACTAGCTTTTGCAGTTTTTTAAATATGAAACTAAATTCGGTATTTAAGGCGGTAGATGCTTTTGCTAGTCATTCGAGAAGAGGACGGGGGTTAGAGGGATAAATAAAAAATTTTCTTATCTTTTTTTTTTTAGGAGAGTCATAAAAATAACGTAAAATAAAAAAAAATATATGTAAAATATAATACNAAACTATTTTCATCCTAAGGACATCAGGGAGGAAATTGCACACCTACCTTTAAGAAAAGCTCCAGGATACGACATCAGTGAATGAGATACTCCAGACAAAACCCCGGAACGGAGTTGTATTTCGAACGACACTGTTTAATTAAATTCTCCGAACAAAACACTTCCCAGTCCACATAATATTCACACATAACAAAGATACTCAAAGCAAACAGCCTGAACATGATCCTTCAACGGACAGATCTCGTATCAGCGTCATACCTTCAATTTCCACGTGCCTCATAGGGAGCAGGTTATTGCTGGTTACCAATTCGGCCCTCGACAACTACAACATACAAATAACACAAACCCTGACTAAGTATCCTCCTCACCTTTTATTCCTGGGTGTATCTCGGCTTCTAGCATCCTGGACTTACCAACTGAAAACTATATCACCGGACACTTGTTTTCTTATTCTCCGACTACTCTTACAGGACAGATTTTTTGCCGTTAGAGTATACTCAGTTCTATACGATTTACCAGGAGTCTTCAAGGTTCAATATTGGCCCCACTCTTTTATATTATATATATATATATATATATATATAATATAAAAGAGTGGGGCCAATATTGAACCTTGAAGACTCCTGGTAAATCGTATAGAACTGAGTATACTCTAACGGCAAAAAATCTGTCCTGTAAGAGTAGTCGGAGAATAAGAAAACAAGTGTCCGGTGATATAGTTTTCAGTTGGTAAGTCCAGGATGCTAGAAGCCGAGATACACCCAGGAATAAAAGGTGAGGAGGATACTTAGTCAGGGTTTGTGTTATTTGTATGTTGTAGTTGTCGAGGGCCGAATTGGTAACCAGCAATAACCTGCTCCCTATGAGGCACGTGGAAATTGAAGGTATGACGCTGATACGAGATCTGTCCGTTGAAGGATCATGTTCAGGCTGTTTGCTTTGAGTATCTTTGTTATGTGTGAATATTATGTGGACTGGGAAGTGTTTTGTTCGGAGAATTTAATTAAACAGTGTCGTTCGAAATACAACTCCGTTCCGGGGTTTCGTCTGGAGTATCTCATTCACTGATGTCGTATCCTGGAGCTTTTCTTAAAGGTAGATGTGCAATTTCCTCCCTGATGTCCTTAGGATGAAAATAGTTTTGGAGATAGTGACAGAGTAAGTGGTACGTAAAGTGAATCCTCAGACTAGGATATTTTCCCAATGAATCGCAAAAAGCCTGAAATAGCCGATTAACCTAGCCCATCACTCGCATGACCTATGGTATGGTCCACTCTCCAGCTACCTGAGAGGTGTGGTTAGAAACCACTTAAGCAATTTATAGAATGCAGTTTTTTTTTTAAATTGTTGTTTTCATGTATGTTGGGCACTGTTAAGTTTGTTATAAGTTTATTTGTTCGAAAGTAGTCTGCTTGTCTGCCAGATCTTTCAGGTTCATCCCTTTGCTCTGATCAGTTCCTTTATAAGATCAGAGTAGCTGGGCAAATACGACTTCTGCTCTCTTCAATATTTTACTACTGATTTTAGTTCCACAGTATTTTTTATGGATAATGATGTTGACAAAGAGTAGGACTAGATGTGATGGCCGGAGGACGGTCATTCCTCGTCGTCGGCCCAAGGAGTAATCTGACCAAGGATGAGAGGTTACCGATAATGCATTGGGTACGCCACGTTACCAATTCTTGCTCTGTGACATATGTCAGTCTCCTTCTGGGTACCCTAGTACTTAGTCTGTCTCCATAGAGCTCGGAGTGGTTTTATGGAAAACCGTATAAATGTTATATAATGCACTTAAATTCTACTAAACTTGGTTTGGTTTCTTTGATATAAATATATATATAAACAAATAAATATAC